>JAANYP010000566.1:245000-323970 GCA_020465985.1 Centrapalus pauciflorus
CTATTATCAAATATCGCCTAGAAGTCTATAAAACTCAATAAGAGGCGCAACGGTGTCAGTAAATTCGGAAACTTAAACCGAAAATGCTTAAACACTTCAAACAACTTCCAAACCTTATGATATACTACTATAAGCTTATGAATGCTTTGAATATCATTATTTGATAGGTTTGGAGCTGAAGGGAGTGTCGGTTATTGTTCAGAGCGTTAAGAGGCTTATTGGCAATATTGCGCACTAAAGGCTATTTTTAGCCTAAATATGTGAGTTCTAGCATTGATGTGTGTGTTGCATACATATTTACATGTTACTTTTAATTATGACATTGTGCATATCTAATGAGCATCATCTTTACATGGGGCATTGCCCTAGTTGGCAATTTGTTACTTGATCATGGCCTATGGCCAACAAACCTTATTTGATAACACTCATTACTTATATTAACATTCATGCTATGCTTGAAGATCATTTCTTTCATATTTCACCTATTCATACTTGATTAACCCATTGTTGAGCTATGCTCACTTATTTGGCCTCACTGGACGTCCATGTCATTATCATTATTATCAAGCGCCTTACTTTGTGTTTGTGCATATAAATTCCTACTTCCGGAAGCTTACGGAGTAGGTGGTCAGACTTCGGGTGCCAATTGGAGTTGCACAGACTTCAGTTTTAATTTGGTTGGCAACGGTGGGTTAGCAGGCTATGCTCGCGACCTATGCAATTAAGTTGCACAGACTTCGGTTCTAATCCAGTTGGCAACAGCGGGTTAATGGGGGTTCCTCGTAGCCTATGCCATAATGGGTTTTACTCCCACACCACTTTTATGAAATAAATTGCACGTCTCTTTTATAACTATTTTCATTACTGTTGCATGTTTTATGTTGCAATCCATATCGATCTAGTAACTCACTAAGCAAATCTTTTTTGCTAACCCCTCACAATTTATGTATTACATGAGGAGTTAGTAAGGGAAAGGAGATCACTGGGTTTGATCCCAATACTTAGTCGGACAGACTTGAAGTACATTTGGTAACGCTTCAGGTTATGGTTGAAATTTTGGGGCAGTTTACCTACCTAACTGGTTGATGTGCACTTGTATGCACTTAAATGTCTCTTAGTTGATAGCAATGATCGTAATTACTTAAAAGTATCTTGTAAATTCATCTTATGTTTCAAGTGATAGTTTATAATCAAACGGGGATTTTGACTCCGTGCGAATGGGTCATGCCCGATTTTCTTTAAAAACAATGTTAATCATGATTAATCTAATACAACCCCATTAATGATTGTATTATGTTGAAATGAGTGTTTCAACTCACATTTTATTTATCTCAGGTGGTGTTAGTAAAGGCAAAGAGATTACCGGTTTTGGTCCCAAGGTCTAGTTGGGCAGACTTGAAGTAACTTTTGGTAAAACTAAATGCTTAGTATTTTGGGAGTTTTGGGTAGATTGCCTACCAATGTATGATATGATTGTGGAATTCATAACTTTTAAGGATAGTTGATGTAATTAAATTCTATGTAGCTTGTAATTATATATATATATATATATATATATATATATATATATATATATATATATATATATATATATATATATGTATATATATATATATATATATATATATATATATATATATATATATATATATATATTATATATATATATATATATATATATATATATATATATATATATATATATATATATATATGTATATATATAATTATATATATATGTAAATATATATATATGTATATATATATATATATAGTATATATATTATAATAGATGTACAATAATGTATATATATGTATTATGTATATCATATATATATATGTACATATATATATATATATATTATATAATTATATATAATATATATATATATGATGTATATATACTATATTATAATACATCTATATATATATATATATATATATATATGTATACATATATATACATATATATATATATATATATATAATTACAAGCTACATAGAATTTAATTACATCAACTATCCTTAAAAGTTCTGAATTCCACAATCATATCATATATCCTTTTATATATATATATATATATATATATATATATATATATATATATATATATATATATATATATATATATATATATATATATATATATATATATATATATATATATATATATATGTATATGTATATATGGAATTTGCTTCCGCTTACATATATACAAATTAAATCAGGGAAATGGACTCCGTGCGAACGAGTCATGCCCGATTTTCTTTTGAACCAAGTTAATCATGGTTAATTTAATGTAATTTCATTAATTATTATATTATGTTAAAATGTGTGTTTCAAATAGCAATTAACTTTGGCTTTAATCTTTGTATGCTTTACACCT
Organism: Centrapalus pauciflorus; assembly: GCA_020465985.1. NCBI lineage: Eukaryota > Viridiplantae > Streptophyta > Magnoliopsida > Asterales > Asteraceae > Centrapalus > Centrapalus pauciflorus. The sequence continues at coordinate 247,388 of JAANYP010000566.1, forward strand.
TAAACTTCTAAATATGCACATAAGAAACCTTGGAATTATTAAAAATTCAGGATCCCTTTGATTTGTGCAGAATTTGCACAAAATTGCAATTTAATATACTGAAATTGCATACTACGACAATAATCTTTCCAATTAAGCCGCTTTTCGCTAAGACTTTCACAACACATCAAAAACCTTCTAAAACCCCATTTCTATAAAAAAAACATCATACCTATTATTGCTAATTTGTATTTTTACTTATTAAAGTGTTATTCTTTACATAAAACAGTAATACACTTTAATTTGTCGTAAATTGTCGACGAGACTTTTTGTAACAAATTGACATACCACGACCTTGTTTGGAGGTATTCCTGTATCATCCCAATGGGATGTTATGGAAGCACTTGTAGGACCACAGTTTGTTAATAGTTGGCTAAAATAAAATATGGTGTTTTGTCCCACATTGGTAGAAAAGTGAAGGGTGATGTGGTCTCCATGCCTATAAAAGGAGTCCAAAGCTTTGGTTTCAAAGTGCCCCAATCAAATACACTTTTAGCTTTGTTTATTTCTTTCTTTCTCTTTAGTGTAGAAAAGTGTGAGTCAAATCTTTGAGAGTGTGGGTGTAATTGAGAGATTAGTCTATGAGATAGTAACAATTTATCTTATAGTGGAATCTTTTCTCTTTGAAAGCTCGTGGTTTTTCTCCGGTTTTGGAGTTCCACGTATATTATTGTGTTCAAGTTTCTTTATTATAATTATTATTCATAGGGTGGGTTGTCAGGAATTTTGAGACCGTTATCCCAACAAGTGGTATCAGAGCCAGGTTTTAGTAAAGGTCTCAGTTTCAGAATTTCATTGTATGCTCTGTGGTTGCAGCTTCGTCTGATCTTCCACATTAGAAAATGATTTTCTATTTATCGTATTAGAGGGTGTCTTGTTTTTAGGAATTCGTCGTATGTTCTGTGGTTGCAGTTTTGTCTGATCTTCCGCATCAGAAAACGAATTTCTATTTGAGATACAGGTACGATGTTAAAGTTCAGCCAGATGAGGTTTGCTGTGGAGAAATTTGATGGGAGGATTAACTTTGGCTTGTGGAAAGTTCAAGTCAAGGATGTGTTAATTCAATCCGGGTTACACATGGCAATGAGGGGTAAACCAACCTGTTTCGAGCACTGGTGATTCTAGTAAAGTCAATAGAAACGATGAAGAATTGGATGATATGGATTTGAGAGCGGCAAGTTGTATTCGTTTGTGTCTTGCAAAAAATGATCTTGCAAATGTGCATGGGATATCAACTGCTAAGGAGCTTTGGGAGAAGGATCTTTGCAAAGTTTACTCGTAAACTCTTATCTGAAGAGAAGAGGTTGGAAGGTAGCAGCGGCACTTCATCAGAAGGAACGGTATTCATGTGTGGAAATGGAAAGAACAAAAACTCTCGAAAGAATCTAACATGCTGGAAGTGTGGGAATATACAAAGATAATACAAAGATAGATTGTCCAGGTGGAGCAGATTTGGCAAAGGGATCCAACTCGGCTAATAATGTCTCCATTGTCACGGAGAATGATGATTTTCTTTGATATATGATGTGCATGCAACTTGTTTTGTGATACTCTTTTATGGTGGAGGATGATAGTTCTTTATGAACTACGATTGTCGGGGTTTGACAATGTTCTCAATGTGTAAAAATTTTATTTTATTGTAGCCAAGGTGGAGATTGTTAATAGTTGGCTAAAATAAAATATGGGGTTTTGTCCCACATATAGTGGAATCTTTTCTCTTTGGAAGCCCGTGGTTTTTCTCTGGTTTTGGAGTTTTTCAACGTATATTAGTAACTTTATTATTATTATTATTCATAGGGTGGGGTGTCGGGAATTTTGAGACCATTTTCCCAACACGGTTCACCAGCATAACTACCCTGCATTTGGAAATGGGAAGAGCACCTGTAAATCAAGGGGATGTTGTTTCATCGCTATCATCATCATTATAAAATTCTAAATCATCATCACTATCACTTTGTTCATTACTCTCAATAACACCCTCTACGTTACGTCTCCTACACTCAGTCAGATTAGTTTCAGTGACCTATATATATATATAGATACTTTTCATTTTAATTCCATACTCAACCAACTTTCAACTATCAACATCCCTTTTTTATACCTCTTATTTTTCCTTTTAAGATCTTTGTCAGGATCACAATAGTAGAAACTTTCCCACATTGTTTCGCTGGACTATAATTAAATCATATCATACAACACCATGCTAGAATTTTCAACACCAATGAATGAGTAACTATAGCAGCATAGTTGAGCGGATTCATAAAAAATTTACGGTATACCAATCTCAGTATAAAATTTCCGTTTATATAGCAAACATTGTTCTAATTTACCTGGATGCTATCCTTCCCAATCCAGCAGAACAAGTAATGAACTTCTTTCTAAAAAGACCACAAAATCTGTTTTTTAAATGATACAATTTGACAACACGAACACACAAAGCAGAGCAACTCGATAACCTTAGCAACACGAAGAAGACGACAACACTGACTTTCAGACCCATACTAAACAACTGCTGAACAACTCTGGACCTTCTCAAACAATGTCCTAGTACTCACTGGAACAATAGATAAATACAAATTAATAAAGATAGAAGGATGACCATATGCTCCAGTAACCATAATTCAAAGCAAGATGATAACATACGAGTAAAGAGGGGTAGTAAAAGGTATATGTGTGCTACATAAATGACCAGCAAGAATTTCCGCTTTACATTCACTGTGACTATGAATAGACAAAGATAGAACACCTTTAAGCAAAAGAAGAATAAGTGGATTAAACATTTGATCAAATAGACCTGGTCATTCTTTCTTCTCCTGAAGAAGAATTATAGGATTCTATTGGTTTGTCAGCACCATAATTCTCTCTGTTACCATTGGTTCTAAATGGATAGTTTATGTTGTTACATTTATCACACTTCTATCTCCCTTCAGGCATATAAATAAAATATTATTGACTCAAGCATTAAATACTAAATCCAGTATAACTAACCAAATATATACAGCATGTAGTGGCGTCTTAGTTCCGCTATCAATACTCCATACGTAAAAGGCCAAAAATAATTAACATGTGTACACCAAAACTACTGCAACAAGATGGTTAGGAGCAGGGCCATCCAATGGATATTGGACACCCCTGTACACATGCATATGATATAGACCCTTGATTATGAAAAATTTAAGTAATAAAAGTGTTGTTGGATATTATTAAGTTGATGAAAATATTAAGTCTAGAGGCCTTTTTGTAAATACTCAATAGTTTCAATTGTATATATAAATAGAAATATGGTTACTGGCGTTAGTATATTTTTTTGGAATTCATTGTTGCACGGAAATTAAAGGTGTACGGAATTAGGTCAACAGTGTTCGTATTTTTCTCTCATATTGTAATTCCGAAATTGTGCAATATCAATCACTCTTGATCTTAATTGTTTTTATGTTTTGTGATTGATTAATTGAATATATAAATTGGTATGAGAGCCTGAAATGACAATTTTTGATTGAATTTGAAATTCTAAAAATACTTTTTTCGAACCACTGTTTCATCGGAAGTTTGAAAATTTAGAAAAACACGTAGGGTGCGTTTGGTACAGAGAATGGAAAATGCAAAGAAATAACAACAGAGAATGGAATTGCTAAGGAAAGGAATTGGTCTGGAGAAAGAGAATTGATTCTTCTGTTTGGTAGAATAGAGAATTCAGCAGAGAATTGTAACAGAGAATCATTTATCTTGTTTGGTACAACAAAGAATTCAACAGAGAGTTATAATTTAACATATTATTATTTGCTATCATAATTATTTTGTAACAATTTTAATTCAAACCCAAAATAATCATTTGTAGTAAATAAACATTTCATTGATGAGACACCAGAATTTAGCAACACAAAGTTTTGTTGTAACTACATTAAAAAATGAGATCCAATCAAATATAAGAGCACAAGGATTCTTGTGATTTAAATCAATATTATCAACTGTTTTTAGTGAATGTAAAGGACAAAAAGGTAATTGTAACTTAATTAGTTCCCCCAAGTATGGATGTATTATGGTTTCCATGGGCATTCCAACCAAGAAATTGTTATTTTTTGTGATATGGTAAAAGTTATAGTTGAATCCTTTGAAATTTAAGTTACATCACACAGGTTCTTAACTCAAGGAACGTTCAACTTCTACTAGGGTATTTTGTCCACCGTATAGGAAAAGCAGGATATTTTGGAAGTTCTCTTGAGCTATCCGATGTTGCAGCAAATGGTAATGATCCTGAACAGTTAATCCTGGAGGTGCAACCTACTGAAAAGGGTGCAAAAACTCAACTTTTGGAGGCTAATTTGGTTATGTGGACTGTTGGGAACAAACATTTACTTCCACAATTGGAACCAAATGCTTGGCCTTTTGAGCTTCCTATTACTGGTAGAGGACAAACAGAAACAGATGAAACTCTTCAAGTCAAGGGTCCCCCACGCATATTTGTCGTTGGCGATTCTTCTTCTTTAAGAGATTCAAAGGGAAAATTGCTTCTGGCCACTGCACAGGTACAATGGAGTACAAACAAGTTCTTTTATCGTGCACTAGCCATGCTATTATGTACAAAAAGATGTATAAGTTAAAAGTCAAGTTGCAAACAATACGATCTGATAGAGATGAAGGACAATTACGTTAATGTGTATGCACCACTTGCTTTGAGTTTACCACAGTCCTTGCAACCCCAAATTCCAGTAGCCTTTCTCTTCACTGCATATTGTGCAAGGTTTTACAAACACAATGTTACATTTTCAAAAAATTAATCCTTTTTACTATTTTTCATGAATGAAAACAATGATAGTTGACTACCTTTCCACAAACCTCACAGGAATATTTGTTGTGCTGGCTGAAACATCAACCAAAATGCAACACAATGGTAGCTAAGAAAAACAATGCTTTATGTAAAATTCTCATATTTGTTTTACTATTTGCGGTTATCAATTAGAAAGCAGCAACGAAGAACTACCAAAATAGAACATGCATCACAACATTTATCACAAGAAACCAAAAATTCAAGTAACAGAGATATAAATAAGCTGCTAAAGAGAACTTTGCAAGTCCAAATGCACTATATCACTACATTTCACAACTCATTAAGCAAAGTATCAATCCACTTAAACTTTTTGTATTCTAAATGCTAAAGCCAATACATACTAATGAATTTCAAATTAGTGTATCATAATTTATAGCATTGATGAAGCCACTTCATTCAAAAAACATAGGGGGTGATTAGATGAACATAGGATCAAAGTAAAACCAAGAATAAGAAACCTCATTCTATCTTACAACCATGGGATCAGATCAAATTAACCATGAACAAATTAGTGTATCATAATTTATAACATTGAAATTCTCTATTTTTCCTTATAAATAAAATACAAACTATCAGACACAACCAAATAGGTTTTCACACACAATAAGGATACCATCGCTTGAAGAGAGAAAATAAAATCCAAACTAACAAACAAATCTTAGATGTTAAGAATCTCATAAGGAGGAGGCAGAGTTATCGCTTGAAGAGAGAAAGAGATACCTTTTTAGATGGTCTGGAAAAAAGAGATACCATCACTCAAGAAGGAGAAGTCGATGGAAAGGGGTTGTCGTTGCCTGAGAAGGCAAAGAAGCCGACGACTAAGAGTGATAGAAAGCCGACGCCTGAGAAGGAGAATAAGTTGTTGTCGCCATCGCCTGAGAAGAAGAACCTCTACCACCTGAGAAGAAGAACAAACCATTGTCGCGTAAGAAGAAGAAGAAACCACCACCGTCGTCGTCGTCTGAGAAGGTGTTACTTGGAAGAGAGGAAAATGGCTGGAGGTTTTTTTCAGTGGGGCGAGAAGAATGAACCGTTTACAGAGGGTTTTTTTGGGGGGGGGGACTCTCCGTGTTTTTTTTATTGCAATTCTCTGAGAATTAAAATTTTCAATTCTCACCATTTCTTTACCCACAATACACAAATAAAAGTATAGAATAGAAATTACATTTTTTTTTCTCATTTTTCTTTTTTCAGAGTCAAACAAACAAGAGAAATGATTTCATTTCCGTTTCTCTCCTCTCATTTCTCTTTACCAAACACACCCCTAGGGTTTTTTATTGTATAAATTGGATCAAAGGTTTGGTTTTAAAAGACGAACAGATTGAATATAATCTCAATCTTTAATTCTTAACACACAAAAAGTTTTTTATTTTACGGATTTTTGAAAAACTGTTGTGTTCTTGACTATTCTTGATAAAAACAAGGATTTTGATCAGAAATTGGTCAACTTAGTTTCACAAAAAGTGTTTGTAAGTGAAACACACACCTTCGATTGCAATTTGGGGTTAATTCATTCATTTTTATTGAAAATTTTGAAATCTGGACTTAAAAATTTTCAAAAATGGTAAAACTCGAATTGAATTGAAGATCAAGTGTTAATTGAGTTGGGAGTGTTCTTTAATCAAGTTTTATACAGAAGGATTCGAGTTGGAAATTAGTTTTAATCGAGTTGGAATTTAGTTTTAATCAAGTGGATATCAGTTATCATCGAGTTGAATATAAGTGTTAATCGAGTTGAATCAAACATTCATTCGAGTTTGTTTAAACATATTCGAGTTGGTTTTTAAACTCATTCGAGTTTGATTAAAATCCCATTCGAGTTTGATTAAACAAAAATCAAGTGAAATTCAAGTTTATTCGAGTTTTATCATATATAATTCGAGTTTAATCAAACATAAATCAAGTTCATTCGAAATAAAGCACACCTTGGCGCTAAAGGATACAGCCAACCGGAGGGAATCGATTACGACGAAACATTTGCCCCCGTTGGCAGGATTGAAGCAATTTGAATGTTTTTAGCATTTTCTGCACATAAAAACTTTATTGTATATCAAATGGATGTCAAAACTGCATTTTTAAATGGGGAATTAACTTAGAAGTATATACATATCAGCCCGAAGGGTTTACCGATCCTTCGAAGCCTGATCATGTATATATTTTGGACAAATCATTGTATGGCCTTAACAAGCACCTCAAGCTTGATATGATGCTCTTTTAAATTATCTTTTGAAATGTGAATATAACAAAGGTACAGTGGATACAACCCTATTTATAAAACGTCAGCGTCCCGATATCATAGTCATTCAATAATATGTGGACGATATAATATTTGAGTATACAAATACTGAGTTCTGCAAAAAGTTTGCATTTATTAATGTTCCAAAAGTTTGAAATTAGCATGATGGGAGAATTTAATTTTTTCTTGGGTCTACAAGTAAAACAACTAAGTGATGACATATTCATCAATCAGTCAAAGTACATTCAAGACATGTTAAAGAAATTTAATATGGTTAACAGTATACCCATGAAAACTCCCATGGCTCTGGATTCTAAATCTAAACTCGATGAGGACATTTCAGGGAAACATGTTGATGTAACTCATTATCGAGGGATAATTGGGTCATTAATGTATTTTACTGCCAGTAGACCGGATATTATGTTTGCTACTTGTGTCTGTGCTAGATATTATGCACATCCTAAAGAATCACATTTGGCTGCTGCCAAACGCATTTTAAGATATCAGAAAGGAACTCCAAACTTAGGTTTGTGGTATCCTAGGGAATCATCTTTTACATTAACTGCATTCTCTGATGCTGATCATGCAGGTGACAAAATGGATCGGAAAAGCATATCCGGAGCAGTACAATTTCTTGGTGACAAACCCGTTTGCTGGTCATCCAAAAAGTAACACTGTGTATCTCTATCAACAGCAAAAGTTGAATACGTTGCAGTATCATTGTGCTGTTCACAAGTGTTGTGGATGAAGAGCCAACTAAGAGACTACGAGTTTACACCTCAAAAGATTCCCATATACTGTGATTCCCATAGCACTCAATACGCTTGTACTATGGAGTGACCATCTGTGGGCACAACAGACTCAGCTCGTGAAAACGGTTGGTGTACCCAGCTACATCCGTTCCCTTCATAGCCAGATTCCAGAACTCTGACTCCATCTTTTGCAGTTCATTTCTTGAGCAATACTCGCCTGTCATCATTTGCTTTAACTCGGCCCAGGCGAGTTGGTAAGCCGTATCAATTCCCACAGACCGGGCATATGAGTTCCACCATGTCAAAGCGCCATTTTGAAGAGTGTGGGTGGCGAACTTGACCTTCTCATCCTCGATGCAACCACTAACACGAAACATCGACTCTACTTTCTCAAACCAGTGAACTAGTCCGACCGCACCTTCAGTTCTGTTGAAGTATCGAGGCTTACAGCTTAAAAATCCTTTAATTCCACACCTTTTCGGGGTTGAATCAGACCCTCTCGTGGTGTGACTAGCACCTCCGTCGCCGTTTGTGGTGCTATTTCTGTTGGTTTCATATGTGGTTATAGCTGCTGCCACTCGTTGTGTGACCAGTTGTTCGATCTTAGCGGTGTTCATGGCTCTCTTTGGCGGCATTATCTTAAAGTTTAAAGCAAAGAGCATAGTGTAAGAACTTGGGTCTTAAAGATTTAAATTATTCTTAAGGCACAGTGTAACAACCTAGCTTTTAGCTGGACTTAATTTCAGTATTTTTGATTTAATAATGTAATTTTATTACATTATTTGTTTTGTAATTTAATTAAGTTATGAAATATTTAATTAAATTATATGATTGTTATGAATTAATAAAGATGATTAAATTAAAAGAGATATAAAATACAAAAGTGAAAGTGGGTTAATTACACAAAATGATAAAATGAAGTATATAAACTCAATAAAGATCATTTAATCACTCATTTAACAAAATCACTCTCTCTCTACTCTCTATACAATCGGCTTCTTCACAAGAATTCACCAAGAATCATCATAAATTGGCAATCAATTGAAGAAATTATTCATTAGGAGTTACAAACAAAGATCAAGGAACAAGAATCTACAAAGAATTCAAGGTAATAATTCTTAAATTTTTATATTTTTCAAGGTTTGGTTCGGTTTTGTTAAAAACCGAAAATCTAAGATTATGATTTGAGATTTGTTGGTTGCATGTTGGAAATCTTAATAGATAATCATGTATTTAAATGTATAAATGTAATAGAAACAAAATTTTTAGTTTGAATCATCCAAATAAGATGAAAATCGGAATTTTTATAAAAATATAGTGTTCTTGAGTTTTCTACCTATTTTGGATGATTTTGATCTAATAAAGGTGTTATTGATAGGGAAAGTTGTATAAAATCAACCTAATAGTGATAATATAACAAAATATTAAATTGCATGTTGATATAAATGAGTTTTAGTGAATTTTGATAAAAATCCGTATGAACAAGACAAGAACACTAAGAATATTTTATGGGAAAATTATGAAGACTTGGATCCGAATTCGGTTGAACCCGAATTCGGATGAGAGGCACATTTCGGATGATATGTTAATTTCGGATCCTTAAATTCGGATATGTCCCAATCCGGATACCCATTTCGGATGAAGCCTATTCCAAACCACCTGTTCAATTCGGATGCCTCAAATTCGGGTTAAGTACTTCGGTCCGAATCCGGGTGCTTGATCCGGGCTAGTCCGATACCGGATGAATGGTTGGTCCGAATTCAAATACCACTTCGGATGGACCGAATCCGGATCACCCAATCCGGATGGTCCGAATCCGGATGGATCAAATCCGAACACCACGATTTTGATATTTTAAATAAATAAATAAATGATTAGAATGATTAAAGATCAACAAAGCAACATGATAATATATATATATATATATATATATATATATATATATATATATATATATATATATATATATATATATATATATATATATATATATATATATATATATATATATATATATATATAGAACTTTTGAGAATTTAATAAAGCAAAGAAAAGGAACTAATGAAAGATTAAACCATCAGTTATCAGAATCATATGAATTAATGATTTATAAAGCTAAAAGCTAATGATATGACATGATATGATTCTGGACAGGTTCAGTGAAATTCTGAACATAGATTTAAAGATATTGAAAGCGGGTCAAAGAACTGAAAAGAAAGCCAGAACTCTGATTAAAGATAAATCCTGATATAACTCAGGTGGTGGATTGTAAATCTACTTGATAAAGACCCCAGAAACTGTGAGTTATAGATATTCAGCATTTCATGCGAGATTTCCGGTTGAGACATATTGTTGATGATAGATTACTTGACATTCATACATGATCAGCTGAATTGAGACCTGTGCACACTATGGTTCGGTGATGCCCAGTGTATCATGATAGCTATTTGATTATCATTTCACATGACATTGCATTATAGTTCATTTCAGATACTGCTATGAGATTTATTGCTTTCATGACTTTGATGACTTAAGCTTTCATTATTGCTCAGACATTTGACTTATTGATTCAGCTTGATTAGCCTTGTCGGTCTATTGTTCTAGACCATGCTATTTCACCAGTTCTATTGAACTTGGTAATGACCCTCTGATGTTCCGCCATGTTGATTTACTGGTAGCTAGCCCAGTATGTGGCTGATCCCCACGATTTAAGCGTGAGCGTGGCTTGAACATCATCCGACTCTATGACTACTATGTCTCAATCATGAGTGGCTGTAGCGGCAGTCAAAATATATCACGCTAGACCCATGATCCGCTTGATAATGTGTGAAATCTGAAAATCTATAATCTCACTAAGCATTGCTTACAGTGGCTACTTTATATTTTTTTGACAGGAAAAGATAAAGGGAAGTCTGTTGGACCTAGTTCTTAGGTCATTCAAGATCCAAGTTTTGAAGCTTTCACTGACCACTACTCAACAAACTTTTCGGTACTGATTGGAAGATGACAATTGTGGTGGTTTTGGGTAGACTTGATATGATTGTATGATGTAATGTATTAGATTAGATGGTACCCTTTATATGTTTAATTTGAAAACTGTAATCTGTATTAAACTTAATCCTAATATGTTGTACTTGTAATTTATAATTCCGCAACTTAATTACTCTATCTTAGTTATGATTGATATCGTGTTGCATGATGTGGGACCTAGACTCTGAGGACTGCCCCGTAAGGGGAGGTCTTCACAGGATGGTATCAGAGCCCATAGTTTGAGTGAATCAAGTATTACGTGAGTAATACTTGGTCTCAAACTGAAGCAATACATATGTATCAATCATTTACGTGGTTTGAACTGAGATAGTATGTACAGACTGTTAGGATGGGAACAAGGGTACATAGATCTAAGTCTATAAACTGATAGTTAAATGATTTTAATTTTTAGTAAAGATGTCAGGATCAGGTGACATTCCAAACAACATGACTCCCCAACAGATGTTTGAAATGATGCAACAATTATTAGCCCAACATTCTGAACAACAAAATAAGATTATGCAAGAACAGTTTCAGGCCAGAGATGAGGCTGAAGCTAAGAGACGTGATGATAAAAAGAATAAGAGAAAAGATAAACAAGTCCAGAATGATGAATCTGATTCTGATAACTCGAATCCTGAAACCCAAATTGCACAGCCAAAAGGTTGTAAATTTAAAGATTTCAAAGCAAGCGGTGTCCTTAACTTTGAGGGTACAGTCAATCCAATTCAGGCGATGGATTGGATCAGCCATACTGAAGAGATCTTTAGAATCTCTGATTGTTTAGAATCAAAGAAAGTGAGTTACGCTTCTGCATTGTTCGTCGGTGCTACCCGTGCCTGGTGGAAAACCCAGAGAAGCATATACGGAGAAGAGGTAATATAGACTTTAGAGTGTAATCAGTTCTTAGACATGTTTAACGTGAAGTATTGCCCTGTTGATCAACGAGACAAGATGGAGGTTCAACTGATGCAATTAACCCAAGGAACCAAATCCGTAGATGAATATGAACATGAATTCTCGCGACTCTGTGGCTACTCCTCGTATCAAGTAGCTACTGAGGAAAGGAAGATGAATAGATTTCGTGGAGGGCTTAACCCGAGATACCGGCATCCAATGAGCACGATAGAGTATAAGAGTTATCTAGAAATGGTTGAAGCGGCAAGACTGATCGAGAGGGGATACCTAGAATATGGCGACCAACTCTATGCTCCATCAACGAACCCGACATGTCCTTCTCCTCCAAAGAAGCAAAGATTCGGTCGATTCTTTAAGCCAAACAAGTCTCAGTCCCAACAACTCCAGCAATCTCAGCAGTACAGCTCACCACAGAAAGTCCAAGCTTATTCTCTAACGAACGAACCACGATTCTGCAAGAGATGCAGAAAATCACACATGGGATTGTGCAATCCAGACGACGTCACATGCTTTGCGTGTAGTAAGATCGGTCATAGCAGTGAAGAGTGTCCCCAGCGAGGACTTGGGTGTGTGAAATGTGGAAAACGAGGACACTTCATGTATCAGTGTCGTAGTGGGCAACGAGGTCAGTCACAATCGTCAGCTGGAGGATCTACAATGAAGAGCTCAGCTGCAACTCCGACTGCAAGGACTCGAGCATTTCAGATAACAGCAGAGGAAGCGAGAGAAACTCCTGACGTAGTTACCGGTACGTTCCTGTTAAATACGATACCTGCTCAGGTACTATTTGATTCCGGTGCTAGTCGTTCCTTTATATCGACTACTTTTGCACGAAGACTATCTAAATCTTTATCCAAGCTTCCTGTCGTGATTGATATTGAGACAGCCAGTAACAATTATGTTATGGCTGATTCCGTATACCGTAACTGCACTCTACTCGTTGATAACATTGTATTTAATCTTGATCTTATTCCGATTCCGTTGCAAGAATTTGATGTCATCATCGGCATGGACTGGCTAATGAATAACGAGGCTACGATAGTCTGCAACCGTCGAATTATCAGGATCAAGTCTTCAGACGGCCGAGTGTTAGAAATCAAAGGCGAGAAGCGAAAAGGTGCACATTGTTTCATATCAGTTGAGAAAGTGTGTAAATATTTATCTAAGGGTCATGAATCTTATTTATGCTATGTCTCGTCTGAATCTGTCTCTGAAGCCAATAAGAAATCCCTATCTGATATTCCTGTCGTCTGTGAGTTCCCAAACGTATTCCAGGATGATATTTCTAGAGTGCCACCGGAACGTCAAGTCGAATTCGGTATTGACTTAGTTTCTGGTGCAGCTCCCATCACTAAAGCTCCCTACAGACTTGCGCCTACAGAAATGCAGGAAATGTCAAAGCAACTGCAAGATCTGTTAGAAAAGGGATTTATCCGACCGAGTTCATCTCTGTGGGGTGCACCTGTCTTATTTGTTAAAAAAGAAAGACGGAACTCTCCGAATGTGCATCGATTATCGGGAGTTGAACAAAGTCACTATCAAGAATAAATATCCTCTGCCCAGAATTGATGATCTATTTGATCAGCTACAAGGAGCAAGCTATTTCTCTAAAATCGATCTTCGTTCTGGGTATCATCAGTTGAAAGTTAAAGATGAGGATATTCTGAAAACAGCCTTCCGAACAAGATACGGTCATTACGAATTTCTCGTAATGCCTTTCGGTTTAACAAATGAACCAGCGGCGTTCATGGATCTCATGAATCGCGTGTGCAGACCCATGCTGGATAAGTCAGTTATCGTATTCATAGACGATACCTTGATTTACTCCAAAACGGAGGCTGATCATGTTAATCATCTGCGACAACTGCTAGAGTTATTGAGAAAAGAAAGACTCTATGCAAAATTTTCTAAGTGTGAATTCTGGCTCAGACAGGTACAACTTTATATTGTCTTGAGTTATTCCTAAGCATTCTTGTTCAAATAAAAATTTGAATTCAACTTTGATTTCTTTATAGATCCAATTCCTTGGCCATGTTGTATCTGGCGAAGGTATTTTAGTCGATCCTACTAAAGTCGAGGCTGTTCAGAAATGGCAAACACCTCGCAATGCCTCCGAAATCAGAAGTTTCCTTGGATTGGCTGGTTACTACCGGCGATTCATTAAGGACTTCTCGAAGATTGTTGTACCTCTCACAATGCTAACACGAAAGAATACACCTTTCGTATGGGCTGATAAACAGCAAGAGGCATTTGAAACTCTGAAACAGAAACTCATTCAAGCGCCGATCCTAGCCTTACCAGAAGGCAATGATGATTTCGTTGTCTATAGAGATGCATCTGGTACTGGCTTAGGATGTGTCCTCATGCAAAGGGGAAACATTATTGCCTACGCTTCAAGGCAATTGAAAGATTACGAGAAAAGTGCACCAACTCATGATCTTGAGTTGGCTGCCGTTACCTTTACACTGAAAATATGGCGTCACTATCTTTATGGGACTAAGTGTCAGCTTTATACTGATCATAAGAGTCTCCGATGTTCCGCCATTTTGATTTACTGGTAGCTAGCCCAGTATGTGGCTGATCCCCACGATTTAAGCGTGAGCGTGGCTTGAACATCATCCGACTCTATGACTACTATGTCTCAATCATGAGTGGCTGTAGCGGCAGTCAAGATATATCACGCTAGACCCATGATCCGCTTGATAATATGTGAAATCTGAAAATCTATAATCTCACTAAGCATTGCTTACAGTTGCTACTTTACATTTTTTGACAGGAAAAGATAAAGGGAAGTCTGTTAGACCTAGTTCTTAGGTCATTCAAGATCCAAGTTTTGAAGCTTTCACAGACCACTACTCAACAAACTTTTCGGTACCGATTGGAAGATGACAATTGTGGTGGTTTTGGGTAGACTTGATATGATTGTATGATGTAATGTATTAGATTAGATGGTACCCTTTATAAGTTTAAGTTGAAAACTGTAATCTGTATTAAACTTAATCCTAATATGTTGTACTTGTAATTTATAATTCCGCAACTTAATTACTCTATCTTAGTTATGATTAATATCGTGTTGCATGATGTGGGACCAAGACTCTGAGGACTGCCCCGTAAGGGGAGATCTTCACACACAGTTCTATGATCATCAAACACGGATTCATAAATAACTTGAAATTTTCATTAATCATTCATAATTTTCTTACATTGGGGCGGGTTATTACCTGAAAATTTTTAGCCCTACACTATTACATAATAATATCCTAGCATTACAAAGATAGGGGGAGGGGGGGGGGGTACTAGGTGTGGGAGTGATCCTGGGTCTCTCCCTTTTCCAATGCATTGACGCGCTGCGTCAGCTCCTCATTACGGGCCTCACTCTCGGCTAGTCGTTGCCGGAGCTCCTCTAGCCCATCCTGTTGGATGGTGAGGGAGTGCTGGTTAGCCCAATAGATGTTGGAGTTTTGCAACTCCTCCCGCTCCATAAGAGCAGTCATCTCTCCAATGTCTTGGTTAAGCAACCGAATCTGGAGGTCGTGCCTTGAAGACCGAGCTACCAAGAGGGTATGGTCTGATTGGCGGGCTCTTGAGTGAGCGGAGGGGTAGGTGCGGAGGATGGTCCTCCGATCTCAAAGTGGGAGGGGATTCCCTCCTCCCGCCTCCACTCTTGGAGGGTCTCGGGCATCCAGCCCCATCTTCGGGCGTTTGCCCGTCGCTGCTGTGGTGGTGAACTTGGTTGGGGAGCCGGGATGGGAGTAGTCTCCCATCTCAGCATGAAAACTCTTTTGCTGGGTGTAAACAACATCTTTGGGCGGTTGGGGTGGGGGCGGTACGGTTTGAATGACGGAACCTCGGGGTGATATGGTGTGTAGGAGGGGATCACCGGGGGTGGTGGATCCTCTCCGGCGTCGTCTTCTTCCATGGGCTCCTCTTCTGACTCCTCCATCGGCTCTTCGGAGGGGTCCTCTTCTTCAGACGGTTCTCCTTCGGTGAAAACCTCAGTGACTTCGGGGCTCATGGGGGTGTACTCATCTTCAAAATCGGACAAGATGATGATGGTGTTGTTCGACGTGTTTTCTGCTATCAAGGTCCATTTATAGTCTCTTAGTTAGTTACAAAATATTTTCAAAAATCAGTAAAACTTAAGTGTAGTTATAGTCTAGGGTACTAATGCAACCTAGTTCACTACAACTATGACTCTGATACCAATCTGTCACACCCCGTTACCCGGTTGGCAATGAAGCGTGACGTCGCGGAAGCGTAACCATAATCATAACAAATGACCACTATGTGGACGTTTTCAAAAATACATCGATATAACTTTAAAATATAGTAATGTTTTACATAACCAACATAAAGTGTAAGTAGTTCGCAAATTACAGAGATTTAAATACATAATTAATTTAACCAAAATAATGCAAATACATCTCCGAGAGTTTGAAAATTTATGCGACTCCATATGTACGGAAGCCTTGAAAAGTACTTCCGGTGCGGTGCACTTGCCTTAATTTCCTGAAAATACACGCTAAAATACGTCAACAAAATTGTTGGTGAGCTCATAGGTTTACACGTAAATCTGACTTGTATGGACATCAACAGTTGAGTTTGAATTTATAAAATCATAAATTCCATGTTATGTATTACATAAAAACCATCATGCAACCGAAACTTAATTATGAGTTTGCCCTGTGCAGTATTTCCATACGTAATACCGTAATGTTAAATATATATGCATTCCGCCGTTAGCCGGTTAAGACTAACCCGAATGGGGGACATGACTCCCGATAGATTCACGCTTACAAATAAATGTAACTAACGGTTCATGATTTGAGGGCTGATGGAACCACATGTGTAATCCTTAATAGAAATGAAGTAGTTTCCGTGTCCATATGAAAACGTAGCATGTATTTCAACCCCGAAACATAACAGTGTGAAAATAGGGGGCTATGAAGACTCACCGAGTGTGCGATGACAAAAGTATGAGCGTAAAATGCAAGTTAGCATAGATTGATAGGTGATGATCCGGATGTGATTAACCAAGCTCTAAATGATATAAGGGACTTAATAATCTCCCATATATGATAATATGTATATATAAAGGTTTTTATGTCTTAAATCACCCAACACTACAAGTTTATAAATAAAACTCACTTAAAACGTCAAGTGTGTGTGTGTGTGTGTGTGTGTGTCTAAATATATATATATATATATATATATATATATATATATATATATATATATATATATATATATATATATATATATATATATATATATATATATAGGGGTGGGTTCAATGGAAAACCACTATGCACCTGAAAACTATGGAAACCTACACATACCGTCCGATTTGGTGCATTTAATGAAAAACGCGGTGGCATGATCGTAAATAAGGTGATTCATCACGCGAGATTTTGATGCATCACGCCGGATTTTGATGCATCACGCGGGGAATTTGATGCATTTATGGTGGTGCAGTGCGATTTTCACAAGTTTTCAGGTGCATTGTGGTTTTCCATTGAACTCCCCTATATATATATATATATATATATATATATATATATATATATATATATATATATATAGATTTGGGTTCAAATGAGTACCACTAGTTTTGCGGAGTACCGGAGGTACCTCGCTTAAAACCATTTTTTTTGAAATTTTTTTTCATAATCATGTTTAAATTAATAATATAAGACTACTTGCAAAAAATCACACCTAAACACACACTATAACTATGTGAAACGTGCAAGTTCACATGAACTGCACTGTTGTGAATGTATGTTCACAGCTAAGCATGTTCACATGAATTTTTTCACGTTCACATGACTTTTAAGAGGTTAGAAAGTGTGAATGTGTGTAATTCTTTTACGAATAGGCTTATATTATTTGTATCTAAATTAATATGAAAAAAAATTAAAAAAAAAAACTTTTTTTTCGGAGCATGTTCACATATAAAACCCGTGTGTTCACAGGTACTCACGGTACTCTGCATTTTTTAGGTACTCACACGAACCATATTCTATATATATATATATATATATATATATATATATATATATATATATATATATATATATATATATATATATATATATATATATATGTATGTATGTATAATTTTCCAGCTTTTTGAAGGTTTTTTGGCCTACTTTGAAGCTGTTTTTGACCAAGCTCCAAAACGATTTAGGCTTTGGTTTTCTTAGACATTAAACTATTATATACAAAGAATTTTTAAAGTCAAGAACGGCCATTTTTCGAGGTGTTTAGCTTAGGGAAAAAGCTCGTTAAAAACCCTATGTTGGCCATTTTTTAGCTGTCAAACATTCAGTTTCCCAAACTATATATATCTAGGGTTCTAAACTCCATAATAAATTATGAAAACTTCCAGATTTTTAGTTAAGACATAGATCTAACTTTTGAGACAAGTTTCAACTCATTTTGTTAAGTTATGAATTAGTTATGATTTTTCAAATTTGATGCAACTTTTCTGCCGAAATTCCGTATTTCATAAACTTGAAATAACTTGTGATTCTTGTTGTTTATTCAAAGACTACTTGTATAAAAGTTATAAAACACATTTATACAACTTGTTTTCATAATATTTACACTTACATGATGTGTTTATATATTTATAAACACATTGGAAGAAAACAACTTAAAAACAAAAACTAGTGATTTATAAACTTGAGTTTTTATGAAACTTGTTGTTGTTGGTGATTATATATATTATGCAAGACTTATATAAACATTAATATAAGATATAATAGGTTAGTATTTACTTACTTTGATGTTTTAGAAGAATGAAAATGAGTAGAAGGTTGGATCTTCAAAAGTTTCACCAAGAACACTTCAAAATATGAAGAACACTTGAAAGAAAATTTTGGGTGTTGTATGTGTGTGTTGTGGCTGGATTTTCAAGGGAAGAAAGGAGATGATTTTTGCTTTGCAAGGTGTGAGAAACGAAGTGAAGTTGTACCTCTATTTATAGAGAAAATTGGATCTTGAAAAGATGGTGAAATGATGAAGAATAGTGTGAGATCTTGTTTGAATTGAAAGAAGAGAATTTGATTGTGATATGTTGAGTAAAAAAAAATATCCAAGGTCCTTTTTGTACTCTCTATGGCCGACCCTATATGGGTGTATTTCAATGTATTTTTTTTTGTATAAAAGTATTTCAAAATGTATTCTTGTATTTCTCTTTTTTTTTTGTAAATTCATAAATACTTATGAATGCATTGTTTTAATGAATTGTTTTAGTCTTGCATAATTAATGTTAAGTAATTGTATTATTGTATGATTAGTGTCACTAATCATAATTTAATTATGTACTTAGTTGAATTAATCCTTCATATCGTAAATCGATCGGATTAATGGATTTGCCGATTCATAGCACCGATGAAATTGATTCTAACTGAGTTGAATTTCCTTATGAACATTGTTAATCACTTTGATTAATTGCTAATGACCACTGATTATGTTATAATTGGCTAGTAAGTACTGATTAGGTCATAGTTGCTAACCTGGTTTAATGCCGGATGTTACATTAACAGAATCAGATTGTCATGTGCAGGGGGAGCAAACAGAAATTTTATTTGAATTATTGTAGGGGGAGCTGTCATAAAAAGAGGTATACATCTGAGGGAAAGCTCAAATGCAAAATTCAAGGGGGAGCAACATTTTTTTTATATTTTAATTTTTATTAGTTAAAATTTTTCTTAGTTCATTTTAAATTTTTTTTAGTTGTTTAAAAATTTTTTTAGTTGATATTTTTTTTAGTTCTATTTTTTAGTTTTGTTTTGTGTTTTTTGTGTGTGCCTTATTTTTTTTTAATGGGGTAACAAGTTTACTTTGAGAGATTGGGGTTTAAGATTTTAAAAGAGAAAGTGGGCCGGGTTTCAAAACCAATATTGACTATAAATTTGAATTTCAAATTCAAAATTCACTTTTTTGAAACTTGTGTAGTGTTCACCTTCTCTTTCAAAATTTTCTCTCAAATTCTTCATCACGAAGCAACCGCATTTCTGTGTTGGATTTAAATTTCAGAAACTAAATTTGTAAGTCATTTCTATTATTGTTAATGTTTAACAATTGTTAAGTATATTTTTTCGAGTTTCATTTTCATTCAAAGTACTGTGTGTGTGTGTGTGTTTATAGTGTTTCTCGATGTGTCGATATAGGAATTTTTGATAGTGCTATTTGAAGTTTATAATCTGAAATTGAAAGTGTGTAACTGTTAAGAATACTCATATGAACTTGAAAATCAAATTTCAAGTCCTGTTTCAGAACACATAACATTTATTTTGATTTTGAAGTTCCAAAATTTTTGAGTTATTGACAAACCAGAAAATTGGATTTTAAATTGCTAAAAATGGTGTTTCTGGACAAAGTTCAGTAAACAACATATCTTCAAAATCAATTTTCAAGTGTCATGATGTAAAAAGTTAGGTCAACAAGTCACTGGAATAATTTATTGGAATTTTTCAGTAGTGTTTAGGAGTTAGAATAGTTGAAATAAGGTTGAACTCGATCAAAGCTTAATTCGAGAAAGTCTTAGTTTAGATCGAGTTGGATGCTACATTGTTCGAGGAAATCTTGTCTGTTAATCGAGTTGATCACTCTTGGGACTTAGAATTTTTTTTAAATCATCAGTTTCGATCAAAACATGGTCCAAGAAAAGTTAAGTTTTATTCGAGTTGGGTAAATGCTTTGCTTGAGAAAGTTTCTTTTTCATTCGAGTTGGAAGTTAATTCATTCAAGAAACTTCAAGGTTCATTCGAGTTGGAAGTTAATTCATTCAAGAAACTTCTAGGTTCATTCGAGTTGGATGTTACTTCATTCGAGGAACATCCAAGTTCAATTCGAGTTTGATGTAATGTCATTCGAGAAAGCTTATATGTCATTCGAGTTGACCTCTGTCACCCGAGGAACTTCATGATACATTCGAGTTTCATGTCAAATTTTTAAAAAAAAATTTCTAAGTGTGGTGGAATTTTAATTTTTCATAAAATTTCACATTTTTCAAGAAAATTTTAAAATCTGTGATTTATTCACATTGGTCTCTTAATGATTGACTTTGGAGTCCTAACAATAATATCTTATTATAATTGTTTGGAATCCCGATGCTTTAAACAGTAAAACACATATTTTCTAATTTCTAGTAAAATGTTTTATTTCTCTATCTGCAGGATTACATTTGTTTACCTGACATTCCTAACATGTTTATTATTTTTACAGGTTACAAATGGCATCCTAAAGCCACACCCAAACTTCTAGTTCTTCAGATTCACATTCATCATCTAATCATACACTGGTCTCAAAACCAGTTAAGTCAGCCTCCGTAACCCGACCATCACCTTCTTCACCAATTCCCGAAACCCAACTTGTTAAATCCAAATACTGTTTAGCCCTGTTGGACAATAACCACAAATTTGATCCCAAAGTCACTAAAGTGAGCCATCCTATCATTGTGGACATCATGAATGGTCGCCCTCTTGGATACCTTTTGAAGTACAAACCAAACATTCCTTTGGTATATCTGAATCAATTTTGGCATATCGTAAAATTTGTACCTGCTGATGGAAATCACCATTTTTAAAGTGACTATAGATCAATTCAAGGCAAAGATCACACTTGCCATACTTCATCACAACTTATTCCTGCCAAGAAGAATTGATATAGTAAACTTCCAAGAACTGGCTGATTTTGAAGATTTTGTATCCGATGATCAACTATGTCATGATTTAATCTGTTTGGGATACTCCAAACCATTGCCAAAGAGTTCAAAGTTTCATCGCAACGGTTTAAATGGAGAGTGGTATACCCTGTTTGGAATCGTCAACAAGTGTATGACCTCCAAGCATACAGGTGTTGACAGAGGCAACATTCATTGTTTAAGTATTTTTCACGACATTGAATTCAATAAACACTATGATTATGCCCAATGCATATGGGAAGATCTCAAGGAAGTGGTTTTGGCAAAGACAACTAACAGAGCATGGAAGTTTGTGCCGCTCAAAGATTCATTCAAATTTTGATCAGAGGGATTTTGAGGGCTAATGAGCAAATACCGAAGAGATCAAATGCTCAGAAATGCCCGGATTATGTAATGATGAGCCTTCACAGCGTTGCAGATGCACCCAATACAATTGGTATGCCGATTCCTGAGGCGTTACTTAAATATGATGATCAAGAAGCTGAAAGTGTTAGAAATTATAGAATTGATCATGCTCCTATGGAAACCCAGGAACCGGGTTTTCTTACCCCGAGAGTTTTAGGAGAGGAGGAACATCAGCAAGGGGCTGATGTTCAGGGAAGCCAAATTGAGATTGACGGAGCTATGGAGCAAGAAAGGGGTGGTGAGAGGAGTTCTGATTCTGAAATAACATTATCCAATATAGCTGAAGGAGGAAATGAAGGAGTTGATGATGACGAGGGTCATGATGATAATGAGGGAGTAGCTGGTATGATTCAATTTTCTAAACCTGAAATATTACCAGAAATTGATGTTGTTGAGATAGCAAGGATGAGTGTGAGGGTGATGATGATAATGAGGGAGGTGCTGGTATGATTTAATTTTAGCATTGAAACAGTCAGTAACCCACTGACAATTGCACACCCCACCAGCCACTCATCTTCTTCCAAACAAGAAGGTGTTTCAACTTCACACCGGGATATTCCACATGATCTATTCTTAAATCCTTTGGATTTTATGGATATTGAAACCAGTATATAGCTGCCCGAGTGTAGAATTTCTTCTCAAGCACAAGTCATAGTTCTTACACACTCTAGGACACTTGAGTCCACTTCATTTGTTGAAGTAAGTGCAGAAGGACTGAGTGTCCCTGCCAGAACAACCATAGTGTTGGAAGCATCTGTTGCTCCTTCACTTAAAGCATCTATTGTGTCAACTGGGAGTCTAAGTGACCCAGTGGTTAGATAGTCACCCTTTATTACCGAGGACAAATTAAATGAAGTTATTGGGGGAGAAACTGCACAGATGTCTAATCAATATTCAGAAATGATGGCGCAAATGCTCAATATTCAAAAGTTATTGAAAGGAAAATCTGTTGCTGAAGGTGCTCAAGAAAAAGTTCTACAACAATCTATTGATGAGCTTAAGATTTCGTTTACGATTAGCTCGATGAGATGCGGGAAAGGATGATTGGCCTAGAGTCTTCTATTATCAATGCTTTGGGAACAATGTCTGAAAGAATATCTTCTGTTGAGCAAACCTACAAAGCTCAAGGTTCTTCTCCTAAAAGAAAACATGATGAACATAATGACGACTCCGATGATGCTCCTCATGAGGGGGAGAAGAGGAGGAAGCTTGGAGAATAGGCTACTGGAATTTTGATGATCACTTATCGTGGGAAAGAAAAAGAGACAGGAGGAGAAGAGGCTGGAGAAACTGGGAGCTCAAAGGAAAAACCTATTGATGCTCAAAGTGAGCTGGGATTGATTCTTAATGAAGATGTTTCAGTTCCTTTAAGTATTCAATCAGGTATCTACAATTTTGAAGAGTATGATGACTCCGAAAATGTGGAACAATGCCAAAAATTAATGATTGAGGGAGTTGAGAAAGAAGTTGAGATATCAGATGATGATGATGTGTTTGACTTAAATGATATATTTTAAGAGCAGAAAGGCTAGAGGAGGAGGAAGATTTGGTGCAAGAAATTTGAAGGATGATGTACCGATGCCAACGGTTGAAAAGCTCGAGGTGACAGTTACTATCAAAGAAGAACTGGATCCATTTCCAGTGGAGAATGTTATGCCTCAAATTGTTAAAGAACTAAATGAACTGGAGATTTTGGAGAAATTTTTTAATCATTACATTTTGGCTGATGAATCTCACAGACAACATCAGTTAAGGTTTGAAGTGCAGAGGGTGGTTCAGATAGAATTCTGTGACATGCTGACACTATTAAATGAAGATGAAGTAAGCAAGAAAAAGATAAAGGTGTTGGATTTGTCTGCAAAACAAACTGCTGAGTATATCAGAAAGAGAAATAAGCTTCCGTTCTTAGAAGATCATCTTGAGAAGAAGATATTTTGTAAGAAGCAAATACCTTGCACGTTCTTGAAGTTGTTCAGAGTGTTGGAGCCTAACATGCCAAATTTGGTGATTTATGCCAGTTTTCTACAAAACAAAGCTCAACCGGTTGAAAAGGTCAGAAGTGAATTCAGAATAGTAGATCTGGTGAAGATTTGAAAAGGATCGATTTGTGAAAGTATTTTATCTTACATTCACAGTGAGGAGATCTGATGGGAACACATATGTCTTCACTGAAGCTGATATGTTTGGTATAAATTTGGTAGATATTGAAGATATTTTTGACGAATTATGCAGAAATAAAAGAGATGAAAATCATAGATTTGCATTGAAGACATTGTTTCACTTTATGCACACCAAACTAGTGCTTATGTCTGTGCAAGATCTGCAAATTGGTGTTGAGAGAGGTATGGGGAAGATCAATATCACTGCGCCTAATCTCTTTATCAAGTACATGGAGAATTTGAAAGAATTTCAAGTGGTTATGGCAAAGCATCCAATTGTGATTTACAAAGACAAAGATCAAATGCTGAGGGCTATGCGAACTGTTGAGTTGAATAAATTTTGTGATGGAACGTTGCAGAAAGTTATGACGGGTTTGAAAGGAAAGCTAGCTGCTGACAAGAAGAGAAAGACAAAGAAGTGTGCTTTAAGTGTTAGTGACAGAAAACTGATTATGAAGTTTATTTCAAAGATTAACTCCGTCATTTTGAGATGAAGCTTGGGCTAACAAACTGAAAACTGATTATTTTTCATCAAAGGGGGAGATTGTTGGATATTATTAAGTTGATGAAAAATAGTCTAGGGGCCTTTTTGTAAATACTCAATAGTTTCAATTGTATATATAAATAGAAATACGGTTACCGATGTTAGTATATTTTTTGGAATTCATTGTTGCACGGATATTAAAGGTGTACGGAATTAGGTCAACAGTGTTCGTATTTTTCTCTCATATTGTAATTCCGAAATTGTGCAATATCAATCATTCGGTTAGTGTTTCTCTTGATCTTAATTGTTTGATATTTGTTTTGAGATTGATTAACTGAATATATCAAGTTTTAATATGTAAATTAGATGTCATGAATGACAAATTTTATATGTTTGTATCTTCAATAAGACTTCTAAAATGGTATATGATATGTTTAAAACGAAATAATGATTAATGAGAAACTAATATTCAATGTACTTCTTTTGATACTCTGATCATTTTTACGATTGTGAGGCCCTACACAATCGGAGATCCTGTGTGGTCGACCTTCTCGCACACCCTAAAAGACGGGCCGGGTTAGGAGAGAGTTTTAGTTAGGTGATGGATTGAGTACAGGGACGAAGTAGGAAGGAGTTAACGCAGGGCAACGTCTTGGGAAGAATAACTTAGAGTCCCAAGTGAACACTTAAGAGTTGTGTGACGTTTCCAAGAAAAAAGAGATCACATGCGTGTAGCGGTGGAGGACATACGACCACTCTTCAGCCAACCAACCAAATTTACATATTCAAATTCAAAAGCTTTTTATGCAATAAACAGTTGTACCACATGCAATAATGTATTATATGTCTTAAAATTCAAGTTTATGCTTTAATTGGTGGTACATTATTCCTAAAATATATTTTTAAGACCTTACAACTAAATGCTTTATTAGTAGTAAAGATAGATATCATGTAAAAAAAACAACTCATGCATCAACAGTAAAAGAAAAAGTAATTCGATCAAAATGTAATAATTTGGATTAAAACATCTCGATTAGGGGTTTATTCTTCTGAAAGAGAGAAGTAGTGTAAGGTCACCTACCTACGGATCTGATCTTGACGCGACACCTTCCAACGAGTTCGGAATCCTCGTTAGGGACTTAACGGATCGATCACACACACGGAACCCGAAGACTAACACAATGATAGCCGTCACACCGAATGACCCAACACGAGTATCTCTCCGGAACGACTCTCTGAAATCTTCACAAGTTCGTAGTGCACTATACGAGCTCTGGATACTAATCTCTGCCAAAGTCTATAATGAAAACGGATTAACTCTCAATTAAAGAGCTTAGATTCGAACTTAGCTCAGACAAGTTCGTATAGGCCCAAGCCAATGAACGTGTCCACTATATGTTCGACCTTAGCTCCTACTAAGTTCAAACGCTAGCCTTTGAACTTATTCTTGAACTTGTCTTTGAACTTGTTCTTGAACTTATGTTTGAACTTATCTTTGAACTTATGTTTTTAACCAAGATCAAACATATATTTTAACTTGTAATTACAAAGCCTGAACTATTACAAAAGACTATCTATACTTAGACTGCTATCGTCACACAGGATGCACTAACAGACTCCCCCTTGACGATAGCTTCTAACTAGATATTCACTTAATCTATAGTACTAGGCTTATTCAAAATGCTACTAGCATACAAACCCTATTCTACACAAACTTTAACAACGTTCTGATACTTTCTGCCTTCAGTCTTCAAATGAGCATCATAGGAGATTTTTTGAACATGAAGCTTGAGCAGATCATCTTTGGATAGGTTGACCAGATGTAAGGGATCATACACCTTCAGGATCACCTTCTCTTCAAAATCTTCCATGACAGCCTCGCCTGTCTCACTGTCTACGTACCACTAGTTGAGGTTGCCCAAAACATCTTGTGGCATAGGCTTCAGAGGTACTTTCTTTAAGCATCTAACTGGCTTGTAATACATCTTCATCCACGGCTTGTCAGTTAGAGGATCAATTCTTGTATGGTCCATAACTCTCTTGCCTACTCGTGGGTTTAGCCTTTCAAACTTCCTAGACCTCCCTTCCCTTCTGATAATCTTGGCAATTACTTCTGCATAGGGATCGTCTCCGATGTTGATTAGCTGTTTCCATGCTAGGGCCTTTATTTCAACTTTAGGTAATGAATTGAAGTCCTTCAATCTTCTTCTCAGATATTGGAGGCCATCCTTTCTTTTAATAATAAAAAAGCTGTAGTTCTCGATCAAAGAACCAGTTGAGTATGCTCCCAATCAACTTTCCAGAACCAGACACCTTCATCTTCTCTTTTAAAGACACGGCCTTCTTTTCTATTCTGAACCATAACTTTTTCTTTTCTTCAGCAGTGAGCTCCCTATCAGGCTCTTCACACTCTGACTCAACATTTAAAGCATCATTAAAGACTTCGATGTCAATCATATTCTGCTCTGCCGTCGTATATGTATCGGTGATAGGATGTTGCTGAATAATGATCTCATCGGCTTCATCTTCCTCATCGATTAATACCTCATCATCAGATCTCCAATTCGTAATGTCTTTTGGGACGAATTCCCCTTCTTCAAGATCTTCTAATTCATCTTCAAAGTCAAACATTACTTCATCATCATCATCAATATTGGCCAAGGCTCCAATTATTTCTTGATCAGCTAACTCTGTTGCTTCAGGAGCCTTGCCTTTATCTTTATCTCCTCCTCCTCCTGTCCCAGATGATTCCGGCTCCCCTGAAACTCAGCTTGCTGAGCAGTCTCACATGGAAGATCTGCTAGCTCACTGTCTTTTTGCGTGTTGGGGTCACCTCCTTCATCATCATCTCTTCTTTTGACTCTTCTTAGCTCATCTTCTCCGCAACTGCTCTCCAACTGAGCTTGTAGATCTTTCATAATTTGCTCAACCAGGGTCTGCAGAGTCAGAATTTGAGACTGTTGATCTGACATCGCCTCCTGTTGAGCAGCCACTTTTGTGTGTAATTGAGCGTTTTCTTGCTCCAAGCTTGAGTTATGCTGCTGCAACTCGTTCACAGCTTGAGATAGCTGGAGTATTTGGACTGTCTGGAAGTCTACTTTGCTTAGCTCCGTGAATCGCTGATTTTCATTGAATGGAGTGGAAGTAGATGGAATGGTAGCGGATGTGGATGGAGCGGCGGTTGCGGCAGATGGAATCGTAGCGGAAGTAGACGGAGCTCCCTGACTAATGCGTTGTCTCTTTGCCCTTTGTTGTGTGGCAATTGTTGCTTCTTCTTCTAAAATAAAATCATCATCTCCTTCCTCTTCGTCACGAAGTACAGGACGTGACATCTTTCTTCTGCTAACCAACAACTCTTGATCCGTATCTCCCAATAGTGACTGTTGGATCTTCAGCTTCTTCCTCTTTGTCAGGATCTAAATCTGAATTACCAAGACTAACTGATTTGAATTTATCAGACTATAAATCAATAATCTTGCTTTGAATCAAAGTTTAATCAAGAAGTTTGCGGAATAACACTTAATTATTTTAACAAAAACTTTCAGAATCAATAATGAATAAAAACACAAGAAGTAATCAAGACTGTTTGTATTGCTGAATTCACTGATTACAATCACCTCTAATCTGTTTGATTAGACGAAGAACACAGACTGTTCTTAGGGTTTTACAACCTTAGAGGCTTATGAAAACTCTATCAATAAAGCAATTACAGACTCAAAAATATGTAGAAAACTTCTATACAATAGAAAGACCTATTCTATGTATTTATATTGCTTCTTGATATGTTTCCTTGACGAATAATGACTTCTCTGATAGTAGATATGCTGGAAACTTCATGTAGATATCTTTTCCTGAAAATCAGCACTTTCTGTTTATGAAACTGTTGAGCAGCTTGAATCACTTGACAGCATGAACTGAGCAGCTTGAGTTGATTTGCTCTGGCAGCTTGAACTTTTACACTGGCAGCTCGAGTTTCTTCAACTAGCAGCATGAACTTTGAATTTACATTTAAAATCTACTAACAGTCTGAGAAGTCTAACTAACAGTTTGAACATACTTAAACTATTTCCCAACAATCTCCCCCTAACTTAAATTCTTTACACAAGACTTTGAGTTCTATACAAAAAAAAAATGGAAATGAATAAGTAAACTGTTATTTACAAACCAAGGCTTTCAAAAACTTACAACTGTGCAAGTTTATGATCTATAGCCTTCAAAAATTCTCTCTTTAGCTCATCTCTATCACAAGATATTCTGACAGACTTCATCTGGAGTAGTATATTCTTTGGAAGATCATAGAATTCAAGATCAAAGAACATACCAGATCCATCTATGAACTTGATTCTGTAAGTCCTGGATTTGACAAAAATATTAACTTCCTTGATTTTCAATCCCTTCTTGTTGGCATCCTCTATATCTTTTCTAATAAATTCAGGATCAACAATGGACTTCAGATCTCTGATGACTTGTTTCACTTGAGGTAGAGAAGATCTAACTTGTGATACAGACCCAATGTTGTGCATTGTTATCAGCTCATCTCTGGTCAACTTTTGAACTATTTGCCAAAAAGTATCATACTCTTCTTCAGGACCAGACTCTCTTCTTATCACAAACTTAATTCTCAAGTCACGGTCATCCAGTGACTTAGCAAACCAGTAGTTGATTTGAGGCTTTGTGAAATCATGTTGATCAATCAACTTCTCTATCTCCATGACCTTTTGCATTTGTTGCTCAAAGAGCACCCTCTTAACAGATGAAGGAATAGAGATAGCAGCTTGATCTGTGGGAACAGGTGCACTGGCAGCAGCTTCAGTTTGGACTGATTTCGTTGATGGTTGGACTTCTTGGGATGGTTGAGCTTCTGGAGAGACTTTTGTTTTCTTTCTTTTCTCCATTTCTTTGTCATGGATCTCCTGCAGCCTTTCAGTAGACATGGACTGAGCCATTTTCTTTGGAATACCTGCTGCAAAGGCAAAATTGATTAGAAATCTTCTGTGCTCAGCCTTGGAGTGCCCTGTTGGCATCTTTCTCTTCATTGCTCCTTGTTTAACCACAAACCCCTTTAGGTAATCACCTAAGGTCTCATCATCATCCATTGGGGTTTGGGCTTGCTGATCTAATTCTTTGTCCTGTTCTTCTGCTATTCTTTTGGCAACTTCAGCATCAAAGGCAATTTGGGCTTCTTTGGAGGAAAATTTATGCTTTGGAGACTCAATGAGAATGCCCTTGCCCTTGTCTTTTGCAGCAGATGATGTAGCTTGGACTGTACTTGATGGAGCTTGAATGCCTTCCCTGATCACAACTCCAGTTGCTTTTGGTGCAGCAGCTTGAGTTTCTAGGCTAACAGCTTGAGAAGCTGTTGGGACTGCTAGCCTAGAAAATGGAACTGTTGATGCTGCTTGGACTGTTGTTATTGGAGCTGCTTGGACTGATTTGGGAACCTCCTGATTCTCCCCCTTTTTGGAAGCATTGGTTTGGTCAGAAGGACCTACAACCTTTGCCCCGTGGGTTTGAATCAACTGCTCTAATTTCATGAGTTTATTTCCACAGAGGGTGAACCCCTTGTGAAGATAATCCATTCTTTTATTCTGTGCAGCCTCTGCCTGCTTGAGTGCAAAAATTTGAGCCCCCTGTGCAGCAATGATGGACATTTGATATTCCAACATGGCTACAACAGGTTTGAGCTTGGGATCCGTCAAGAGCATTAGTTGCAGACTAGTCTCAAGATCAGAAAACACCTGAGGTGCTTGTGATCTATCACTGACATGAATACCAGAAGTAGAAACGTCTGGGCCCCTCTGTTCTTGGTTCTGGGGACTTCCAGCTTGTGTGGGTACACTGGCTGTTGCCATGGGTGTGGTCTTAGATATGTTGGCACTGGCCTGTGCTTCTTTTGCAGAAACAGCAGTAGTGCCAGCCACAGAACCCATATGAACCATCTCTGATGAGATGTTCACCTCCTGAGTGAGGATGGGAGTTTCCTCAATTGGTTCCCTTTGGATATTCTGTGCAGAAGTATCCTCCTGCACAGGGATATATGGCTCTTGTCTAGGGGAGGAGGAGGGAGGAGCTCCTATTCCCCTTTTCCTTTTATATAAGTATCTTAGTGGGCGTTTTGGCTGTACAAAAGGATTAGATGGAATATTTGTATCATGAGGAGTGGGTTGGGGTCCTGGGGGTGAAGCAGTAATGTTGGGTTGTGTCTGCTCAGGACCCTCTCCTCTGTTTCCTGGAATGATGTTCATCATTGCAGAGGGCAATGGAACATCTATACTTACAAAATTGGCACTTGGCTTTAACAGCCTTTTGATTGAAAACAGTGAGTGCCTATGGGAAACATGTATTCGTTTATGTAAATGTGGAGTTGTGCAGGTGTGTGCAATAATGTCTGCCAAAAACCTAGGATACATTAGAAATTTCCCATTCTTTAGGAAATGATGCCTTAACATCCCCTGAAAAATCATGTTAGAAAAATTGAACTGTTGGCCAGTAGAAAAGCACACTAAGGCAGTGGCAATATTTGAAGAAAACTCAGACCAACCAGTTCTTTTGGGGCTTAAACATTGCTGAATAATATGCACAAGGTATTTCCATTTAGGAGAAAAGTGTGCCTTAAGAAAAGTAAAAGAATCAGCAGGACCCCTATAACCAATATTTTGAAGACCAAAATGTAAAGCTTAAAGGGATAGGTCGGTCATACCTGAGGCATCTTGAAGATGCAAGTGATGTCTGATGGATTCCTCAGTAATATTGATGAGAGTTCCATCAATCTTGGATATGATGGTAGGCACTCCATTGATGGTTTGAACAGATGCATGATTCCAAAACTGTTCAATATGGGAGATGTATATAGTATGGTTAATGGATAGGGCATAATGGATATGGGAGTGCCTGAGGAAATCCATCATTGCATGAAACGGTTGAAGTTCAGAGTGTTTTAGAGTGTATGGGAGGCAGTTGTGTTCTTTTACGAACTCCATTGATGAAGAAACGACGGTTTAGGGTTTGAAGGAAGAATGTGTGATTCGTTCAGAGAGAAAGCAAGAGGCCGTGGAAGAAGAATATGTAACTGGTAGTTACAACTGAACGAAACCGGGACCTTTAAAGGTTTCGAAAGGTTGGGTCCCGCGCACACATTGGAGAAATTACCCAAATACCCTGCACACTTTGACAGATCAAGTGAAAACAACTAACAGTTCGAGAAAATGAACTAGCAGCATGAGAAAATACTCATGCTGTTAGTTTAAAAAGTATGCAACTTTTCAATGGAACAGTGTCTCCCCCTTAAATAAGCATACTAAGTAGATAATAATGAAAACCAATTAATCCATGTTTACCATACCAATATTTGATACTAGGAAAGTGAACCTTCCTATATCAAAAGGTTTTGTAAATAGATCAGCTAACTGATCATCTGTATGTATTTTGGTAACTTGGATTAGCTTCTTTTCATTACAATCTCTGATGAAGTGAAATCTGATTTCTATATGCTTGGTTTTTGGGAATTTCACTGGGTTTTGCACAATGCTAATTGCACTTGAGTTGTCAATATAAATAGGAGTGGATAAGAAATTCATACCATAGTCTCTTAGTTGATTTTGAATCCACATTACCTGGGAGCAGCAGCTTGCAGCTGCTACGTATTCTGCTTCAGTGGATGATGTGGACACAGTTGTTTGCTTTTTGCATTGCCAAGAGACCAATCTTGCTCCTAAGTATTGACATCCACCAGTTGTGGATTTCCTGTCAATGTTGCATCCACCATAGTCACTGTCAGAATAAGCAGTTAGTTCAAAAGGAGAGTCTTTAGGATACCATAGGCCTAAATGTGGTTGGCCTTTAAGATATCTAAAGATTCTCTTAACAGCAACCAAGTGAGAATCCTTTGGAGAGCATTGAAACCTAGCACACACACAGACAGCAAACATAATATCAGGTCTGGAAGATGTTAGATACATGAGAGATCCTATAAGGGATCTGTATAGATGAATGTCCACATCTATGCCATCTTTGTCTGTATGGAGCTGTTTATGAGGATCCATTGGAGTGCTTGCAACCTTTGTGTCTTGATAGCCAAACTTTTCCAGTATGTCTTTGACATACTTTGATTGACTTATGAATAGACCAGTAGGCTTCTGTTTAACCTGCAGCCCTAGAAAGAATGTGAGTTCCCCCATTGAACTCATTTGAAACTTTTTGTGCATTAGGGTCTCAAATTCTTTGCACAAACAATCATTTGTTGAGCCAAAGATGATGTCATCAACATAGATTTGGACAAGTAGAATCTCAGCTTTGATGGACTTAGTGAAAAGTGTTTTGTCCAGAGTGCCTCTCTTGAATCCATTCTGTAGAAGATATGATGACAGAGTGTCATACCATGCTCTGGGGGCTTGGTGAAGACCATAGAGAGCCTTGTCTAGCTTGTACAGCCTGTCTGGATACTTGTAGTCTTCAAAACCAGGAGGTTGACACACATATACCTCCTCTTCAATTGTCCCATACAGAATAGCAGACTTGACATCCATTTGATACACTTTAAATCCTTTGAAGCTTGCATAGGCTAGAAATAGTCTGATGGCTTCAATTCTTGCTACTGGAGCAAAAACATCATCATAATCTATGCCTTCTTCTTGAGTGTACCCTTGTGCTACTAGTCTTGCTTTGTTCTTGATGACTATCCCTCTCTCATCTTTCTTGTTTCTGAACACCCATCTTGTACCAATTACTCTCTTACCTTTAGGAAGATCCACCAGAGTCCATACATTCTAAATCTTGAATTGTAGAAGCTCTTCTTGCATAGCTTCAATCCAGGATGAGTCTTTTAATGCTTCTGATGCCTTTTTAGGTTCTAGTTGAGACATGAAACAGGCATTCTCAAAGGCAGCTAGGCTGCATTCAGGAACTGGTTGTTCAGCAGCAGCAGCCTCATTTTGAACCATTTTCCTTGTTTGTACAGGAGTGCTTGGATCACCCAGTATTTTATTGAGAGGATGATACTTGTGAATCCTTATTGTAGGCTCTCTCTCGGTCTGAAAAGAGGATCCAAGATTTGTATCAACTCCATCTTGACCAGTAAAAGGATCAGCTTCAGGAACAGCTTGACTTGAATCTGGGACTGTGTCCCTTTGTGTTGGAGCTGTTTTCTCAGGACTTGAGAGTGGCACTTCAGTATCTGGATTTGTATCATGTTGAGCATTCAGGACCCCTGGAGGATCACAAGACAGAAGTGGTAGAGTGGTGTAATCATCCCAACTTGTTAAATCTGCAGCAGTTTGAAACTTTGTGCCAACAGCTTGAGAAGATGTATTTGCAGCATGAGAAATTGTATTAGCAGCTTCAACCCTGTATGCATCAGCTTCTGCAGTATACTCAACAAAGCTCAGAGAATTTGTTAGTGAATCTAAATCAAACAGCCAATCAGGACCAGTGCCTTTGATATTAGCAGTATTTTCATTAAATTCAACATTGGCACTTTCTTCAATTGTTTTAGACACACTGTTGTATACTCTATAGGCTTTGCTTTGAGTTGAGTATCCTACAAAGAATCCTTCTTCAGCCTTACTTTCAAACTTCCCTAAGTGAGTCTTAGTGTGAAGGATAGTACATGGACATCCAAAAGGCTTGAAGAAAGCTATTAGGGGACTTCTGTTATGGAATAACTCATAGGGAGTTTTCCCTTGTGATTGAACAACTTGAACCCTATTTAGAACATAACAGGCTGTATTAACAGCTTTTGCCCAGAAAGTCATTGGCAGATTTGAATCAGCTAACATTGTTCTAGCAGCCTCAATTAATGTTCTGTTCTTTCTTTCAGCTACACCATTTTGCTGTGGTGTTCCTGGTGCACTATATTGTCTAGCAATGCCTTTGGACTCACAGAAACTGTTTAGAATGTGATTTTTGAATTCAGTTCCATTGTCTGATCTTATCACCTTAACTTTGGAATTGGATTGGTTTTCTATCTTAAGGATAAAAGACTTAACTAGTTCAGCAGTTTCATCTTTGGACCTAAGAAAGTAAACCCAAGTAAATCTGGTGAAATCATCAACAATGACTAAACAGTATGCCCTTTTATTCAAACTCAAAACAGATGTTGGACCAAATAGATCCATATGTAGCAACTGAAGAACAGATGAGATTGAATTTACTTCTTTGGCCTTATGAGAAGTTTTGTGTTGCTTACCTTTAAGGCATGCTACACAATGATCATCACAAATGAACTCCTTTTGTGGTAAGCCTCTTACCAGATTCTTTTTAACTAAAGCATTCATGGACTTGAAGTTCATGTGACACATCCTTCTATGCCAAAGAGCAGACTCATTGGATGATGCTTTGGATATCAAACAGCTTAAAGTATTTGATTTAGATAAAAGATCTGTGTCCAGACAGTAGACATTGTCCTTTCTTGGTGTTCTTAGTAAAACAAGATTTTCAGGAACTTTGAAATCTTTTGAAAGAACAATGCACTCAGAATCTGTGAACAAAACAATGTTTTGTTTGTCACAGATTTGAGAGACACTTAATAAATTGTACTTAAGCTGTTCAACATACAAAACATCATGGAATGTCATGTTGCCTGCATTAACAGTACCTTTACCTGTAACCTTACCTCCTTTTGAGTTGCCTCCAAATGCAACAAAACCTCCATCAAAACCTTTGAAATTTGACAAGCATTCAGAATTGCCTGTCATGTGCCTAGAGCATCCACTGTCCAAATGCCATCTTGTTCTATGAGGAGACCTGTGATTGCCCTGCACAAATAACAGCTTAGTCAGTAGTGGAGTAAACCCAAACCAAATTGGTTTTGGGTTGGCCTTGTACATTGACATAACTAAATACTGTTTTTGACTTCTTATATTTAGTGAGATCTACTGATGGAGTCTTTGGAGAGTATTTGGTGATAATATGAGGTATCCAACTATTTTGATCATCTTTTCTTCTACCAGTCTCAGATGATTCACTAGCAGTTCCAGATTGATGCTCAGCAGCTTGAGTTGTGTTTGTAGTGCTAACAGCTTCAGTTTTTGCACTAACAGCATCAGATTTTGACTTAGCAGTCTGATCTTTTGCATTAGCAGTTTGAGCTGAAGATTTGTCCTTGACACACCATATTTGTTTAAAACTTGATTTAGGCTTTGCCAAAACTTGTTTTTGATGTGTGGACTGTTTTTTATTAACTTTTGAAAACCTGTGATCAACTGTCTTCTTTGGAACTGATGTGGAAGGTTTCACCTTTGAGTGCTTTGCCTGAATAGGATTTGATTTTGTGTGATTCACAGTCTGTTTTGCAACAGCTGGTTTGTAAAAACAATCCTTGGCTAAGTGATTCTTCCTTCCACAGTGAAAACACCTTTTGACAGTTTGAATTGGAGAACCAGACTTTTCAGTCAATTTATGGTTCTTGTTTCTTTGATTTCCTCTTACCTGCTGTTGTTTAGGAAACTTTTGAACACCATGCTTTTGGCATGTGCAGACAGAAACAGTTTTACCTCTTTTATTTCCTTTTGATGAAGATGCAGTGTTACAGTTAGAATGTACAGAAACTTGTGGAATAGCATTGCATACACTCATCTTTTCTTTTCCTTTCTTACTGGGAGCTTGGATCGCTATGGGTGCACTCATTGTGTCACAGTCTTTATTTTGAATCTTATCTTCCTTTGATTCAAGACTGTTATCAAGGATAGGATCTACAGTGGTCATAGACTCATCTAGTGGTTCATTGACAAGTCTATCAGCAACCTCACTCATTGGATGAATGTACTTGTTGTTGTATGGAGGTGGAGTAGCTCTGTATCCTATTCCTTCTTTGGGATTAACCTGGGATTTTACTCTATCTTTAAATTGGACTTCCATCAGGTGTTCCAGCTTTTGATTTGCTAGCTTAAAGTTCCCTAGATCTATGTTAACAGATTCTAGTTTCTTATTAGCCTCTAACACCTTTTGTTCAGTCTCTTCTACCTTTTTATTCAGAGATTCTATTTTCTTATTTAGCTCCTTTTTCTCCCACTCATGATAGGTTCTATCATACCCCATTTGAATCTCATTATCCTTATAATCATTGATCTGTTTTTCCAGATCTTCTATGGCTTGCATGTATTCATATCTCCTTTCTTCCATCTTAGCTAGAGTTTTGCACATGCTCTCATTATGATCTTTGTACTTTTTAACCATGTTTTTGCATGATTGAGAGCAGAGTTTAGAATTTACCTCAGATGGTAGTTCAGTGGACGATACATTTGATGTTTCTGCCATTAGAGCTTGATTTTGAAATTCTTCCTCTGTCTAATCACTCCAGTCAAACACATTGTCTTCTTGAGAGACAAGTGCTGTTGATGATGATGTTTGAATGGGCTGTGAAGTCCTTGATGGCTGTTGACCTTGAGATCTACATTCTCTGGCAAAGTGACCAAGCTTATGACATTTATAGCATTCAACTTTTGATTGATCAAAAGCTGGTTTGCCTTCTGTTCTGGCTTGAAAGTTGGTCCTCCCAGTTTTTTTAAGAAATCTTTTGGCCCTCATGGTCAGCATTGCATGTTGCCACTTTAAATCCATCTCTTCAAGATCATCTGGATGAATTTGTTCCAAGTCTTCAACATTTAGAGCAAATAATCCATCATTGGCAACAAAAGCCTCATAGTGAATTTCAGAAGAGTTGCCATCACCACCTGAAAAAGAATCACAGTTATTAGATTTTTCAGAAGACAGAAGAGCAGTATTGTGATTATAAGAAAAGGATTTCTTTTTAGCATCAATCTCAGTCTCAAACACTCTTAAACTGTTATACAGATCATCCAATTCTATCTCATCAAGAGTGTCTTTTGTTCTCCATTGTGCAGCATAGACTGTCCATTCTTCTCCAAGAGATCTGAGAAACTTTTGGTTGACTTCATCTTGATCCAGATTGACCTTTGCACTTTCCAGTTCACTTATCAGTTTGTTGAACCTGTCAAAAATTTGAGTAAGGTTTTCATTCTTGCCACCAGAAAAGTTTTCATACTGGCATTACCAGCAAACCTCTTCTCTAAGGCATTCCAAAGAGAATGAGCAGTATAAAATTTTTTGAACTGATGTTGATAAGCATTAGGAATGGCTATTTGTAAAAGTGTAAGTGCTTTCACTTCATTCATTCTAGCCTTCCTTTCAAGTTCAGTTTTTGGAGGAGTTTTGACTGGTTTTCCCTCATCAT
This sequence comes from Centrapalus pauciflorus, assembly GCA_020465985.1. Lineage (NCBI taxonomy): Eukaryota > Viridiplantae > Streptophyta > Magnoliopsida > Asterales > Asteraceae > Centrapalus > Centrapalus pauciflorus. The sequence continues at coordinate 285,140 of JAANYP010000566.1, forward strand.
CAAGTTCTGGATCAACTACAGGAGGAAATTCAACAGCTTCCCATATGGCATAATCAATGAATTGAATATGCTGTTGAATCCTGAGTTTCCACATCTCAAACTCAGTGGGCTTGAGCATAGGCACTTTGAGTCCTTGCCCAGATCCACTGCTACTATTTTCAAATTGCATTGCAAAAAGAAAAAAAAAATTAAGAGAAAGTTTTCGACTTTGAAAAACAAAGAACGACCTGTGGCTCTGATACCACTTGTCAGAATCTAAATCTGAATTACCAAGACTAACTGATTTGAATTTATCAGACTATAAATCAATAATCTTGCTTTGAATCAAAGTTTAATCAAGAAGTTTGCGGAATAACACTTAATTATTTTAACAAAAACTTTCAGAATCAATAATGAATAAAAACACAAGAAGTAATCAAGACTGTTTGTATTGCTGAATTCACTGATTACAATCACCTCTAATCTGTTTGATTAGACGAAGAACACAGACTGTTCTTAGGGTTTTACAACCTTAGAGGCTTATGAAAACTCTATCAATAAAGCAATTACAGACTCAAAAATATGTAGAAAACTTCTATACAATAGAAAGACCTATTCTATGTATTTATATTGCTTCTTGATATGTTTCCTTGACGAATAATGACTTCTCTGATAGTAGATATGCTGGAAACTTCATGTAGATATCTTTTCCTGAAAATCAGCACTTTCTGTTTATGAAACTGTTGAGCAGCTTGAATCACTTGACAGCATGAACTGAGCAGCTTGAGTTGATTTGCTCTGGCAGCTTGAACTTTTACACTGACAGCTCGAGTTTCTTCAACTAGCAGCATGAACTTTGAATTTACATTTAAAATCTACTAACAGTCTGAGAAGTCTAACTAACAGTTTGAACATACTTAAACTATTTCCCAACACTCTTTTGAGCCCGATTCTGATTTAGATTCAGAGGCGGTCTCTACTTGACCTTCAACCTCTTCACGAGTCTCTGTTCCTGCTATCCCTTCAGTTTCGGCGACTGCAGGCTGATTTTAATCGATTTCTCTAAATATGTCATCCATGCTGGTTGGGGGTTCCAAGATCTCGTGAACAAGCTGTTCTGCTATGTTCTCTTTGTTGGTACACCCTGTGTGACGATAGCAGTCTAAGTGTACTAGCATTTTGGTTCAAGTAATATTACAAAGTATTGGGTATTAACGTGTGTTTGATATATATGTTTATATATGTTTGATAGTTATTGATTATATGTTTGAACTTAATGTAATGTATTACAAGAAGTTCAAACATAAAGTTCAAAGATAAAATTCAAACATAAGTTAAAACATAAGTTCAAATATAAGTTTAATATGTGAAATTCGAATTTAGAATAAATTCGAATTTGTCATTCGATGAATTTCGAATTTGTTGAAAATTCGAATGTATCCTATAAGGCAGATTCGAGATTGTCAAGGGGACAAACTCAAATGGGCCTTGGGCCTGATTCGAGTTTGGCCCATGACAAACTCGAATGAGCCTCTATAATTAGGGATTAACTCGAATCATTAAGAGACTTTTGCAGAATTCGTGTGAGATTAAGCAAAAGGGCGATCTCGAGTTTATCAGTATTGTGAGTGTTATTTCGGAGAGAATCATCTCGTAGGTGCGTTCGTCGTCGTCCGTACAGCGTTGTGATAGTCTTCGTGTTCTGTGTGAGAGTGTGATATCCGTCAAGCCGTTAACGAGGATTCCGCACTCGTTGACGGTGTCGTGTCTAGATAGATCTGTGTAGTGCAAGACCTTACAAGTGGTATCAGAGCCTAAGGGGTGTTCTTCGTGTTCTTCGTGTTCATAAAGATACATCCTAGGTTTCTTGACACTTTTGGACGGTTAATCTCACAAATTTTTGGATTTTTCGAGCTTGTGAAATTGGAATCCGGGAAATACTCTGTTGTTTTTCACGTTTTTGATCGAAATCAATATTTTTACTTGTAAAATATTGATTTAATCTGTAAAACGTTAAAAACTCGAGGTATTAGCCGTTTCTCGAATTTGCGGCGCTCGAATATGTTAGGAGTCATTAGGGTTTTGCTCATTTTCGAGTCTACCAAATATACGCTCCTTTCGAGTTTCCTAAAGAGTGCTTTCGATTTTAGAGGTTTTCGAGTTTGCTTTAGGCTACGAGTTTGGACTAAAGTCGAATAGGGGATTCGAGTTTGACAGGATTTCGATTTTGACTGTGGTTCGAGTTTACTTGGACATTCGAGTTTGGAGACCTTCGAATTTGTCACACATTTCGAATTTAATTGGATTTAAGAACTTAACTCGAATTTAATCCCAAATAGGTTTAAACTTAATTATATTCGAATTTACCTAAATTCGAAAGAATTAATTTAAATTAATTTCGAATTAAATTTATTAAGTTAAAATTCAATTACCTTTGAAACAATGACAAATCTGCAACGGTTTCTAGAAATGGATCACGAGGTCGGAAAAGCTAATACTCCGCCTAAACTGATGAAACTTGAAGACTATTATTGGTGGAAGGATCGGTTTGCCGACTTTGTGCGATTCAATGACATGCGTATGTGGATCTGTATCGACGAGGGATACATTCCACCGACAGCTGAGATAGAAGGACGACAGAAGGTTGTCACGTATTCTAAAATGAAGGACGATGACAAAAAGCTGTTTGAAGCTGAGAACCGCGCATACGCTATCATACGAATGGCGTTACCTCAGGACATACTGCACACTTTCCGAAATCAAAAGACATCGAAAGAGCTATGGGAGTCATTGGAGAAGAGGTGTGAGGGTAATCCGAGGGTTCGAAGGAAACGTATGAAGATGCTCAAGCAGCAGTTCGCGATCTTCAAGGCATTGAAGGATGAAAAGCTGGACGACACCATCACGCGTTTCTATCATCTACTGACTGAGCTAGAAAGTCATGATATTGAGTATAGCGACACTGAAAAGAATAATAAGCTTCTAGATGCTTTACCGGCCAAATGGGCGATGTACGTGGCCATGATTAAGCTTGATGAGGATAAGTACTATACTCAATCTCTGGAGGATGTGGTGGGAACGCTGTAACATCCACGGATTTAATTTGATGTATTTTGGTTAATTAAGTGGAAAACTTATATATATTTAAGTTGAATTTGGGCGATTATTATGTATTTGGATATTTAGCAAGTTTGTTGCTATTTTTAAGAAAATTGAACTCAGAATCAATTTTGTGGAGTATTATGAATTTAAAAGTTATTTATGATAAATCTAAGATTAAATCAGTATTTTATGGAACCGGTTAAGTCGAGTGATGAAATGTGCAAAATGACGAAAGTAGTATATAAAGGGCAATAGGCTTCATTTTTCTAGTTTACACTCTCTCTCTACTTCATCTCTCTAGAAATTTTCTCTCTACATCTCTCTAAGATATATCACAAACCGACCGTCAGATTTTCGAGAATTATACGTCAACGGAAAGGTATCGAGGAGTACAACAACAATCTACAAACGGATTTCTGATTTCATACGAATTGAGGTAAGAATCGAATCTTTTAAGTTTATAGTTTCGGTTTTGAAGTAAACTAGAATTCGAATCTGTTGTTTTGTGCGAATTTGAGCCTGTTTTGCTTGAAATGTTGCTGGAATATGATAATATATGCATAGTAGAATCGAATCTAGGTATTATACATGATATATTAGTGATTTTAGCCTTAGAAATGAAGGATTTAAGTTGAAATGATGAACAGACTCGAATATGTCAAGAACAGAGTCGAAATGCAAGAACAGAGTCGAAATGCAAGAACAAACTCGAAATTTGTGCTAGATTCGAGTATATACTCGAGTTTAACCATCAGATTCGAACAAGGGTTCGAATCTATCATTATAGGTTCGAATTTAGCCCCTAGATTCGAATGGGGTTCGAGTTTAGCCCCTAAAGTCGAAATGGTTCGAATCTAACAGGAACTCGGCGAGTTCCTATATTGAACTCGGCGAGTACATTCAATTTTGGGCAGATTCGAATGGGTTTTAAAGGGGTCGAATCTATGGACTAATAATTACACTTTTGGGATATTTTTGGTAGTAAATTAAAGTATATAATGAAAGGTTAATTGGAAATAAAAACACACCAATTGATGGTTTACATCATGAGTTATATAAAGGACAATGTATGAACATGAAATGGGTTCAAACTTAATTATGGTATGAATTTGGACATGTACCCGAAATGGGGGAAAATATCGCCAAACTTACGAAACTTGATTTTATGGATTTAAACGGTTAATGATACGAGGTATTGTTGTAATTGATATAACAGGTCCCTTGTGGTGTTGTTTAACCCACAGTGGGGTACTTGGTGGATCCGGTTGAAAGCCCGAAGAGAAATAATATCGGTTAAAAGATAATTACGCACCCACTGTGAGTACAGTAGATTTCGCATGGTTATATTTGTTTTATGTAAGCTTTGCTTGCTGAGACCTGTTGTTTCAGTGATTGTTTGGAATTCTACTAACTTGCGTAGATTTAGATGCACATTCTTACTTGTTGCATGTCCTTTCGGTTGTTGTGCATCTAGTGATGGACCGGTGGGTCGCATCGATTACTCTGATGTTACTGTGCTATATGACCTGGAGCTGATCCCTCCTAGGCCCGGTAGGCAGTATGTCATCCCCGATCGTACGTTTGTCTCAGATGGTATGTTTAAATGCCGAGCTGTGAGCTCGAAGGGGCTGCGGCTCTGGTCCGTACTTGGTGTACGAAGAGAGTATACGACGTTTGTCGTCGGGATTACTCTTGGGCTTCATAAAGACTTATAAAATGCGTAATCTATGTATTCACTAAGCATTCGCTTACGTTTTAGTTGTTGTATTTTTACAGGCAAAGGAAAATCTACTGCTGGACCTTCTAGTTAGGTCGTTTGGGGAAGATTTGGGAGACTCGGCACTATTTAATCGGTAATCGTGATTTGGACAATGTTGTATTATATTCTGGATGATTGTAATAAATGTATGGGTGTGTAGTCTTAGACTTGGTACCTTGTAGCACCGTAGGGTGTTTAACACTTGTTGCAATACTTTATTTTTGCTTTTAAATGCTTCCGCACTTAATTTAGGTTATCAGATCATTATGTTATTGTATGATGGTGATTAATCCTGGGTGTATTGTAATTGGTGGTTGTTGTGGCAAGGGTGTCACACGAGATGGTATCAGAGCAGTTGTTTGAGATTCAAGTGTCCGTGAGGTCTTGATCTCAAACATTAGGTGATGATATGTAGTGATGCTAAGTAATGATCTGAACTAAGATAGGTTATGATCTAGTAATTATAAGAGATTGACTATCATACGGGACACAAAAGTGGTGTCTTTAAATTAATGACATGTTACTAAACAAGTTATATGTTTAAATTTTCAGAACATGTCTGGAGGAATGACACCGGAAGAAACCAGAGAGATGATGCTAGCCATGATGGCTGAGCAGAACAAGATGATACAAGATCAGTTTCGGGCTCGAGATGAGGCCGAAGCTAAGAGAAGGGAGGATAAGAGAAAGAACAAGGAGAAGGAAGGGGGTAACAACGAGGAACGAGATGACAACATTGGGTCGTCTAACAAGCCCAAAGGTTGTCGTTTCAAGGACTTCAAAGGAAATGGGGCCGTGGAGTTTAACGGTTTAGGGGATGCTGTTGCCGCACTTGAATGGATAACAGCTACTGAAAGAACATTCCGAATCAGCGATTGTGCTGAAAAGGATATGGTTCGTTATGCAACTGCTATGTTCACGAATGATGTCATCATGTGGTGGAACGCAATGGTGAATGCGTTGACGTTAGAGAAGATTTCTGTTATGACTTGGGCTGAGTTCAAGGACCTATTCACTCAGCAGTACTGTCCGGTTGATGAGCGCCGGAGGTTGGAAGCAAAGTTTATGGCACTGATGCAGGGAACTAAGACTGTGTCCCAGTATGCTGTGGAGTTCACGAGGTTAAGTCTGTTCGCACCTCATCAGGTGGACACCGAAGAAAGGAAAGTGACCAGGTTCGAGGCTGGTCTGGATATTGAGATTAGGAGGGTTATGAGCAACGTCCGCTACCCTACATTTGCTGGCTTACTTGAGGCTGCCAGAAATGTAGAACAGATCTTGATTATGTCGGGCTACTCGATCGGGTCTGCTGCTGCTTCCACCAATCCAACACAGCCGTCACCGCCGAAGCGCCAAAGGGAGGGAGGATACTCGGGATCTTCCCGGTCTTCACAATACTCATCACAGCAGTCTTTTCGCCGACCATCTGGTTCTTCTGATCGTGGTCGTGCTCGTGCATACTCTATCAACACCGAGCCACAATACTGCAACAAATGTCACCTGGAACATTTTGGCAAGTGCCCAAACGGACGTGCTTGCTTTTGCTGTGGAGAACTGGGACATTTTCAGAATGATTGCCCAAGGAAGGGTGATGCTTGCTATAAGTGTGGGGTGTGGGGTCACTATAGCAGGAACTGTAGAAAGAATGCTCCAACAGCTGCTGCACCATCATCAACACGATCGTCTGGAGGTTCGAGTGGTGGTTCAGTTAACCGCCGGGGTCAGTCATAGAGGGCACCTGCTCGTGCTTTTCAGATAACTGCAGAGGAGGCAAGGGAAAATCCGGAGGTCGTCACGGGTACGTTCATAGTTAATTCTATGCCTGCATGAGTTTTATTTGATTCGGGTGCCAATAGGTCGTTTGTTTCTACTATGTTTGCACAAAGACTTGCTATGCCACTGTCTAAGTTGTCTGCTATACTTGATATTGAAACTGCTAGCAATACTTTAGTTAAGGTAGATCATGTATACCGAAATTACACGTTAGTAATTGAAGATGTAGTCTTCAATTTAGATCTGATTCCGATAGAGTTCAGCGAGTTTGATGTGATAGTCGGAATGGACTGGTTGATCGAGAATGAAGCCCATATAGTGTGTAAGAGCCGAATGATAAAGATAACTACCCCGGAGGGGCGTGAGATATGTATATATGGGGATAGGAGAAGCGGGGATCTGTGTTTGCTGACTATTGCAAAAGCTCGAAAGCTTGTTGCAAAGGGATGTGATGCATACTTAGCATATGCGATTGATGCTAAGGCAGAGAAGAGAACGTTGGCCGATGTGCCGGTTGTTTCACAATTCCCGGATTTGTTTCCGGAAGACTTGTCTGGCGTGCCGCCTGAAAGACAAGTAGAATTTAGGATTGACTTGATCCCTGGAGCTGCACCGGTAGCTCGTTCTCCTTATCGTCTTGCCCCAACCGAGACGAAGGAAATGATGACACAACTGCAAGAATTGTTGGACAAGGGCTTCATTCGGCCGAGTTCATCGCCATGGGGAGCTCCGGTACTGTTTGTAAAGAAGAAGGATGGCACGATGAGGATGTGCATAGATTATCGGGAACTGAATAAGTTGACGATTAAAAACAAGTATCCTCTGCCGAGGATAGACGACTTGTTTGATCAGTTACATGGCGCTAGTGTATTTTCTAAGATTGATCTGAGATCGGGATATCATCAATTGAAGGTTCGAGAGGAAGATGTGCCAAAGACAGCATTCAGGACTCGGTATGGACATTACGAGTTTCTTGTAATGCCTTTTGGATTAACCAACGCCCCGGCAGTGTTTATGGATTTAATGAATAGGGTTTGTAGACCGATGTTGGATAAGTCGGTGATAGTGTTTATCGATGATATTCTAGTATACTCTAGGTCTGAGGCTGAGCATGCTGAACATCTCAAGGAGTTATTAGAGTTATTGAGGAAAGAGAAGTTGTACGCCAAATTTTCGAAGTGCGAGTTTTGGCTACAACAGATACAATTTCTAGGACATGTAATTTCTGGGGCTGGGATTTCGGTAGATCCGGCTAAAGTTGAAGCGATAAAGAATTGGGAGCCACCTCAAACAGCTACCGAAGTTAGAAGTTTTCTGGGGTTGGCAGGATATTATCGGAGGTTCATAAAGGATTTTTCTAAGATTGCAGTTCCTCTGACTGCATTAACAAAGAAAAATGCACCGTTTGTGTGGGAAACTGTGCAGCAGGAGGCATTTGAGATCCTGAAGAAAATGTTAAGCGAGGCTCCGATACTTGCCTTACTGGAAGGCAATGACGATTTTGTGGTTTATACTGATGCATCAAGGTTAGGATTAGGCGCTGTACTGATGCAGCGCGGGAAAGTAATTGCTTATGCTTCAAGACAGTTGAAGCAGCATGAGAAGAATTATTCTACTCATGATCTGGAGTTGACCGCGGTAACGTTTGCATTGAAGTTATGGAGGCACTACCTGTACGGTACTAAGTGTCAACTTTACACGGACCATAAGAGCTTGAAGTATATCTTTAGCCAGAAGGAACTTAATATGAGACAACGTAGGTCTATGGAGCTTATTAAAGACTACGATTGTGAGATATTGTACCATCCCGGAAAGGCTAATGTGGTAGCCGATGCCTTGAGCCGAAAGGCTTATGCTAAGGATTTCTGTTATATGATGACGTCTACAATGCTGACCTCCACGATAATTGATGATGTCAAGGCTGCTCAGAAAGAAGCCTTGAAAGAGGAGAATATTGGTGCTGAGGATGTTAGGATACATTTAAAGAATATGGAAACGAGCGAGTCTGGTATAAAAGGTGTGTACGGAAGAATTTGGGTGCCGAAATATGGTGGTATGAGAAATGTGATCGTCGAAGAAGCGCATCAATCCAAGTTTTCTGTACATCCCGGAAGCACAAAGATGTACAATGAACTGAAGGCAGATTTCTGGTGGCCGGGATTAAAAAAGGACATAGGGCAGTATGTTGAACGATGTAGGACTTGCCGGTTGGTAAAGGCCGAGCATCAACAACCGTATGGCAGTATGCAGCCGCTTCCTATTCCGGAATGGAAGTGGGAGCACATTACAATGGATTTTGTTACAAAGCTGCCAAAGACTAAGCGACAGCATGATGCAGTTTGGGTAATCGTGGATCGGTTAACAAAGTCGGCTCACTTCATACCGATTCGTGAAAGTTATTCGTTGGAGAAATTAGCTCAAATTTACATGAACGAGATTGTTTCTAGGCATGGAGTGCCTAAGTCTATTGTATCGGATCGGGATAGCCAATTTACTTCGAATTTTTGGTCGGCACTGCAAGAAGGGTTAGGAACGAGAATCGCAATAAGTACGGCCTATCGTCCGCAAACCGATGGCCAAAGTGAACGAACGATCCTTACTTTGGAAGATATGATGAGAGCTTGTGTGTTAGATCTCGGTGGCAACTGGGATGATCATTTGCCACTAATAGAGTTTTCGTACAATAATAGCTATCATGCGACAATCAAGAAAGCTCCGTTCGAGGCTTTGTATGGAAGGAAATGTAGGACTCCTACATGTTGGAGAGAAACGGGTGAAACACCAATCGCTGGGCCGGCCTTGCTTCAAGAAACAAACGAGAAGATACAATTGATTAGGCAAAACATGAAAGCGGCCCAGGATCGTCAGAAAAGTTACTATGATCGGAGGCACAAGCCGATCAATTTTGAAGTGAATGACTGGGTCTACTTGAAAGTATCACCCATGAGGGGTGTTACTCGTTTTGTTAAAAGGGGAAAGTTGGCTCCGAGATTCGTCGGACCATTTAAGATAACCGAAAAAGTAGGAAATCAGTCATATCGTTTGGAATTGCCTGAAGAGATGTCGGGCATACATCCGGTGTTTCACGTTGGAAATCTTCGGAAGTCATTTACTTCTAGTAACGAGGATTGGGCCGACCATACTGAACTGCAAGTTGATGAAAGGCTCCGGTATGTTGAAGAGCCGGAATGTGTGTTAGATACTAAGATGAAGAAATTGAGAAGCAAGGAGATAGAAATGGTGCTTGTACGTTGGAAGCATCATAAAGGAGCAAATCATACATGGGAAACTAAGTCAGAAATGTTAAGAAAGTATCCAAAACTGTTTGAGTCCGAGTAACTTCGAGGACGAAGTTGAGCGTGGTGGAGCCCATGCTGTAACATCCACGGATTTAATTTGATGTATTTTGGTTAATTAAGTGGAAAACTTATATATATTTAAGTTGAATTTGGGCGATTATTATGTATTTAGATATTTAGCAAGTTTGTTGCTATTTTTAAGAAAATTGAACTCAGAATCAATTTTGTGGAGTATTATGAATTTAAAAGTTATTTATGATAAATCTAAGATTAAATCAGTATTTTATGGAACCGGTTAAGTCGAGTGATGAAATGTGCAAAATGACGAAAGTAGTATATAAAGGGCAATAGGCTTCATTTTCTAGTTTACACTCTCTCACTACTTCATCTCTCTAGAAATTTTCTCTCTACATCTCTCTAAGATATATCACAAACCGACCGTCAGATTTTCGAGAATTATACGTCAACGGAAAGGTATCGAGGAGTACAACAACAATCTACAAACGGATTTCTGATTTCATACGAATTGAGGTAAGAATCGAATCTTTTAAGTTTGTTGTTTTGGTTTTGAAGAACTAGAAATTCCGAATCTATCATTTTATGCAAATTGGAGCCTGTTTTACTCGAAACATTGCTGGAATGTGATAGTATATGCATAGTAGAATCGAATCTAGGTATCATACATGATATATGCATGATTTTTGACTTAGAAATGAAGGATTTAAGTTGAAATGATGAACAGACTCGAATATGTCAAGAACAGAGTCGAAATGCAAGAACAAACTCGATTTTTGTACTAGATTCGAGTGTGTTTTCGAGTGTGTATCACTAGACTCGAATGGGGTTTCGAATCTACCCTAGATTCGAAGGGTTAAGTTCGAATCTATCACTTAGACTCGAGCATGGTTTCAAATTTAATGCATGGGGTTCGAATCTATTCCCTAAACTCGAATGGAAGTGGAATTTGTGCTTTGGGAGTTCGAATCTATGCCTAGATTCGAAGTGGGTTTCGAATCTATGCCATAGGGTTCGAATCTATGCCCTATGGTTCGAGTCTAGTGATTAGATTCGAAGATGAACCCATTAAATTCGAGTTTAATGCCTAAAATTGAGAAATATACTCTCTAAACTTGTATATTTTGAATGGAACTTATAAACAACACATAAGATGGCAAGAGTTATTCAAAGGACAATGTATGATCATGAAATGGGTTCAAACTTTAGTTATAGTTCGAATTTAGACATGTACCCGAAATGGGGGAAAATATCGCCAAACTTACGAAACTTGATTTTATGGATTTAAACGGTTAATGATACGAGGTATTGTTGTAATTGATATAACAGGTCCCTTGTGGTGTTGTTTAACCCACAGTGGGGTACTTGGTGGAATCCGGTTGAAAGCCCGAAGAGAAATAATATCGGTTAAAGATAAAATTACGCACCCACTGTGAGTACAGTAGATTTCGCATGTTTATATTTGTTTTATGTAAGCTTTGCCTGCTGAGACCTGTTGTTTCATTGATTGTTTGGAATTCTACTAACTTGCGTAGATTTAGATGCACATTCTTACTTGTTGCATGTCCTTTCGGTTGTTGTGCATCTAGTGATGGACCGGTGGGTCGCATCGATTACTCTGATGTTACTGTGCTATATGACCTGGAGCTGATCCCTCCTAGGCCCGGTAGGCAGTATGTCATCCCCGATCGTACGTTTGTCTCAGATGGTATGTTTAAATGCCGAGCTGTGAGCTCGAAGGGGCTGCGGCTCTGGTCCGTACTTTGTGTACGAAGAGGATATCCGATGTTGGTCATCTGTGTTATCCTTGGGCTTCATAAAAATTTATAAAATGCGCAATCTATGTATTCACTAAGCATTCGCTTACGTTTTAGTTGTTGTATTTTTACAGGCAAAGGAAAATCTACTGCTGGACCTTCTAGTTAGGTCGTTTGGAAGATTTTGGAGATTCGGCACTATTTTATCGGTAATTTATGTTACGAGACAATGTTGTAATATATTCTGGATGATTGTAATAAATGTATGGGTGTGTAGACTTAGACTTGGTACCTTATAGCACCGTAGGGTGTTTAACACTTGTTGCACTATTTCATTTATGTTTTAATGCTTCCGCACTTAATTTAGGTTATCAGATCATTATGTTATTGCATGTTGATGATTAATCCTGGGTGTATTGTAATTGGTGGTTGTTGTGGCAAGGGTGCCACACCCTAAACCGGATTTCGGACCATCCGAATTATGTTGACCCATCCGAATTCGGGTCCATCCGAGATCGGTTCTAATTTAATTTCGGTCCAAATCTAATTTCGGTTTTCATCCGAATTCGGGTCCCAACCGAATTCGGATCCGATACTTATGAATTTTTGAAGAAATGTTCAAGTTGTTCTTGGGAACTCGCCGAGTTCCCCTATGAACTCGCCGAGTTCACTTGCAGATTTGAAGGTCGACCCTTACGGGTTTTACCAAAAATTCACCAAACTTAAATTTTAATCACATGCAATTGAATCTGAGATTATATTATCATTTTTGGGACGTTTTTACACTGTTTTCCCTATATTTAAACACTTTAAATCATCCAGATTTGTTCAAAATGTTGAATTTTTCTCAAGAACATGAAAGTTTATAAAAACTCAGATTTTTGATGATTTTGGATGATTTAAGCTACGATTTCTGTTTCTAAATCATTTATGGGTTTCATTACATGATCTCAATCCAACATTTCAAACACATAACATAATTTTTACAGATTTATAAATTCGAATTTGTACATTTAAATTCTTAAAAATACAAACTAAAACTTAGAATTTAGTTGTATTACCTTTAATTTTACTGATTCTTGATAATCTTCTGTTAGATTCACGAATTCTTCTTCTGATTCTTTGAGTTTCCAGCTGATTTTAGAGAGAGAGTGAGAGGGTTTTGTTAAGTTGTTCAATTTAAGTATAAAGAGGAGTTTTATGTTAAAGGTTGTTTTAAAGTGTTTATATACAGGGTTTGAAGAAACAAAGTTGGCTAGAAACCGAATTAGGAGTTACAATTCTCGACTGATAGAAATGAACCAGTATGTCGAAGGTCAAGGACGATTGTTGTGACCATGATTAGGCCAGACTAGCCGCAGGAGTGTAGGTTGGTGACTGGAGAGAAACATGACCATGACAAGATAACGTGGGTACAACAATGTGTAGGTCACAGACTAGGTGTCGTGGTCGCGATGGATGTTGTGACCTCGACAACCCTTGACCTAACTTTGTTGTTGATTCCAATATTTCAATCCTATTATGGTGTATATTATTAGTAATTGACTTCTAGTTTCTAGGCATGTAAATGAGTCGAGCTACTTGAGCTTGACTCGTTATAAGTTTGAAAAAAACTCGAGTTAAACGAGCCCGAGCCGAGCTCGAGCCTAAATTTATGCTCATTTAATAAACGAACTCAAGCCCGAGCTACACATATCAAGCTCACGAGCTTAAACGAGCCCATATAAAAATATATTTTTAGTTGATATATTGTATATTATATAAATAAAAAATATATAAAAAGTATATATATATATATATATATATATATATATATATATATATATATATATATATATATTATATTATAAATATATTATATATAATTTTATTAACAAATTAAAATACATAATAAACGAGTTGAGCTCGAGCATGTTCAATCATTTATAAGCTGAGCTCAAGCTTCATATACGAAACTCGTAACGAGCTGAGCTCGAGCACGAACCTTACCGGAAAAAAAGGAAAAAACAACCAATATAAAAATAATACTATGCTAAATAACATACAAAAACATTCTCAAAATATTCTAGAAAAATATTTTACGATAAATTTAAAAATCTAGATAAAAAAGTATAAACTTCACAAAATAAATGTTATTTTGAGTAGATCAGGTTTCGAATACACTTTCATTAAATAATTTTATGTTTATGTGATGTAGATATAAATATTATTTTTTTTATATGATCCTATCTAGTGCCTTTAAATAAAAAAGTAAATGGTCAATATTAAGAATGAAAATTTCAGGTTACTCTAAAACCTTTCCAAAGCATCAAATTAAATTCTATTCACTTAATATGTAATAGCATTATATAATTTGAAATTATATTTGTTGTTTTTTTTACATTAGTATCAAAAAACTAAAATGCATGCATGCATATATATATATATATATATATATATATATATATATATATATATATATATATATATATATATATATATATAGAATATGGTTCATGTGAGTATCTAAAAAATGCAAAGTACCGTGAGTACCTGTGAACACACGGGTTTCAGATGTGAACTTGCTCCGAAAAAAAGTTTTTTGTTGAATTTTTTTCTTATCCATTTAAATACAAATAATATAAGACTATTCGTAAAAAATTATATACATTCACACTTTCTATCATCTTAAAAGTCATGTGAACGTGAAAAAATTCATGTGAACATGCTTAGTAGTGAACATACAGTAGACATATATAAGATAACATTATAAGATTTTTTTTCAAAGGAGCAACATCATAAATCTTTTGAATGGTAAAAAAGATCAAGTGAATGGTCATTCACACCATTCACATGGTGTGAAATGACCATTCACATAAATATGCATTGAGCATTCACATAATTTTTAAGGACACAGAAAGTGTGAATCTATGTGAAATTCATATATCATGCGTATAACATTAAATTTGTAACATCCTCAGATTTGAATTATTGTAATTGAAGTTTAATTAGATGAATTTTTAGATTAATGTAATTTAAGTGAATTGTATTTTTATCAAAGTTGGTTGCTATTTTAGAAAACTATGAAATTTGAGAATTAATAATTATCAATATGGAGGATTATGAATTATAAAAGTTAGTGATGATAAAATTAAGAATAAATCAGTATTATATGGAACCGGATAAGTTGAGGGGTGAAATGTGCAAAAAAAATGAAAATGGGAATAAAAGGCTAGAAAGCCTTTCATTATCACCAACTACACTCTCTCTCTAGAACTCACTCTCTCCCTCTTGACTTTCTCTCTCTACATTCTCTCTAGATTATCTCTCAAACCGACCGCCCGATTATCGAGTTTTATACGTCATCGGAAAGATCTCGAGGAATACTACAACAATCTACGGTTGCATTCTTGATTTCGTACGAATTTGAGGTAAGAATCGACCCTTTTAAGCTTTTATATTTCGGTTTTGAAGACATGAGTTCGAGTTTAGCAAATTTTGTGTGAATAAAGCTAATTTGGCTTGAGTTTTAACTAGAATATGATAGAGTATGTGTAATAGAATCGAATCTAGGCTTGATACTTAGCATATTCACGATTTTAGGCTTAGAAATGTATGTTTTAAAAGCTGAAAAGATGAACAAATTCGAGAATGCCAAGAACAAAGTCGAAATGCAAGAACAAACTCGATTTTTGTACTAAATTCGAGTATGTATTCGAATTTAACATCATGGGATTCGAATTTAGCCCCTAAATTCGAGATTTGGTTCGAATTTAGTCCCATAAATTCGAATGGGGTTCGAATTTAGCCCATAAATTCGAATGGAGCTCGAATTTAGCTTCTAAAATTCGAATTTGATGTTTAAAAATTGAAACCCACTTTCTAAGCTCGAATATATTGAATGAAACACATAGACAACACACAAAATAACAAAAGATATTCAAAGGAATAGGTTCGAACCTGAGATGGGTTCAAACTTAGTTGTGGTTTGAAATTAGCTATGGTCAGAATTGGGATTCAAATTTATCTTGGATCCGAAACGGGGATCAAATATTGCAAAACTTATAAATTTGGTTATAAGAAAATTAAACAAGTTATTGACACGAGGTATTATTGCAACTGACTTAACAGGTCCCTTGTGGTGTTGTTTAACCCGCAGTGGGGTACTTTGTGGATCCGGTTGAAATCCCGAGGAGAAATAAAATTAACTGAAGATTACAAACGCACCCACTGTGAGTACCTTTGATTTTAACATTGCTGCATTTGCTTTATGTTTGCTTTGCCTGCTGAGGCATGTTGTTTCACTTTCGTTTGGCACTCTACTAACTTGCGTATATGTTTATGCACATTCATACTTGTTGCATGTCCGTTTCTTTGTTGTGCATCTTATTTGATGGACCGGCGGGTCGCATCTGTACTCTGATGTTACTGTGCTATATGACCAAGAGTTGACACCTCTGTGGTCAGGATAGGCAGTAGGTCATCCCCGATGTTATGTCTGCCTCAGATGGTGGGTTTTTCTTATGCCGAGCGTCATCTTGAAGGAGTTGCGGCTCGGGTTTGCGTACTATGTGTACGTGTGGAGTATACGGTATGCGTTACCGGTGTTACTCCTGGGGGCATCATAAGGATTTGTGGAATGTGTAAAATCATTGGTATTCACTAAGAATCCGCTTACCCTCTCAGTTGTTTACTTTTTACAGGAAAAAGGGAAAATCTGCCGCTGGACCTTCTAGTTAGGTCGTTTGTGAAGACTTGGAAGATTTGATACTACTTAATCGGTAAATGAGCTTTGGGATAATGTTGTAGTATATTTTGGATGTTTTAATATTCGAATGGAGTATGTAGACTTAGATTCGGTATCTTGTAGTACAGTAGGATGTTTGGCACTGTTGAATTACTTATTTAGTTATTTAAATGCTTCCGCACTCTAATTAGGTTATCAGATCATTATGTTATCGTATAGTGGTGATTAATCCTGGGTGTCTTGTAATTGGTGGTTAATGTGGCAAGGGTGTCACAACGTATGGTATCAGAGCAGTAGTTTGAGATTCAAGTGTCCGTGAGGTCTTGGTCTCAAACATTAAGTGATGATATGTAGTGGTTTAAGTAATGATCTGAACTAAGATAGGTTACGATCTAGTAATCATAGGAAATTGACTATCTTACGGGACAATTGGGTGGTGTCTTTACATAAATGACATGTTACTAAACAAGTTATATGTTTTATATTCCAGAACATGTCTGGTGGAAAAATGACACCCGAAGAAACGAGAGAAATGATTCTATCAATGATGGCAGAACAAAACAGGATGATTCAAGATCAGTTTCGGGCTCGAGATGAGGCCAAAGCTAAAAGAAAAGAAGACAAGAGAAAAGAAAAGAGGGAACATGAAAGGAATTATGTTGTGGATAACATAAACCTTAGGAATAAAGCGAAATGTAAAGACAAGGGCAAGGAAAAGATTGATTATGAAACCGGAATAGATGAGAATTATTTGAAATATGTAATTAGATCATTCAAGGACTGGCAACCACCAACATTCTTTGGATCTCGGAGAATGGAGGAAGCAGAAATGTGGATTACAATTATGGAACAGATCTTTAAGGAGATGAATTGTAAGGATGAGTACAAGGTATTTTTGGCTAAGGATCAATTGATTGGACAAGCTAAGGAATGGTGGAACTGTTGGGAAAAAGTATTGGGATCCAAGTTGATTGCTTCCTTTAGTTGGGAACAATTCAAGTTGTTGTTTAGTAGGCAATATGGTGAGCCTGATATCGTATCACATGTTAATCATGAAGAAAGAGCTATTGGAAAGATTGTAAAGTCTGGAAAAGATGAACTAAATGGACTATACTTAAGGTCAAGAACAAATAAACGTGATAGAAGTAAGTGATGTTGCCATTGTAATCAATTTGGACATAAGGCTAACAAATGTCCAATGAAGGCCGATGCTTGTTATAATTGTGGAAAAGTGGGCCATTTTAGCAGAAATTGCAAATTTCGACCAAAGAATTAGCATGTAATGATATTATATGATGAAACTATGAATGAAAGGTTCAACAAAGAGATGAGATCTCTAAGATTGTGGTTATAACTTTTGGACGTTAATCCATAGAGTTAGAAGTGTACTTTAAAGATTCCATATGTAATATTTCATCGAAGTTCTATGATGCTGAAGTTAACATGAAATCGAGTGATATAAAGTTTTATTACTAATATAAGTATAATCCTGTTTGTGAATGAGAATATTCGAGTATATAAATTGGCAGTAGATGAATAGCCAAGATGGACTTGGAAGCTTTGAATTGAAAAAGATGTTATAGACTTCTTGGAAATTTATGAATGAGTTTAGAAGTTGTAATAAAGTTTAAGTTTGACCATGATGGGCTAAAAGAATTGTAACTAATAGTATTAGTATCATATGTAATATGTTTGAAGGATTGATACCAACTTGTAGTGTTTATCATAAAACAAAATAGCATCAACTTGTATTAAAAGGAAACGGTAAGGTACATTGTATTGAATATTTTAAGCTTACAAAGGTTGTGGGTGAGAACACATGACACGAACTGTTCATGAGAATTTGATATAGTTGGAGTAAAAAAAAAGGCTATTTCAATATTTGAAATATGTAAATTTTATAACAGAAAGGAAAGTAATTCAAGCATTTCTGAGAAAGCGAACGAAGGTATGAGAATACGTGACTTGTGTTAATATTGAATGGGATTTGGAATATGCAATGCGAAGTGTAAAGTAAGAGATACATGCGAAGTATAATTGATCGGAAGAGGGATATAATACTTAATGAAATGGAGATTTGATCAAACATAAAAAGTTTAAAGAGACTTTGGACACTAAGAAAATTGCTTATACAGCAAAGAAAAGTCTAGTACTACGATTCGGAATCTAAGGAAGATTCAGAGGTGATCATGAGTTCTATTTGATTTTGGTGTCGATCAATTATTTGTATCTACTGCTTTTGCTTAACAAATGTAAATACCTTGATCTAAGTTGTCTATTGTGATTGATGTTGAAATTGCTAAGTAACACATTAGTTAGCGTAGATCATGTGTATCATGATTGTACTTTAGTGATTGAAGAGGTAATACTCAATCCTGACTTGATTTCAATAGAGATCGGTGATTTGATACGATAATTAGAAAGAACTTATTACATATATGTGATAAGACGCATGTAGTTTGCAATGAAGGAATAATAAAGATAACTATGCCGGAAGGAGGCGAGAGATTTGTATATATGAGTATTGGAGAAGTGGGGATCAATGTCTAATGATGATAGTTAGGTCCCGAAAGCTGATTGCTTAGGGCTGTGAGTTTTGTTTCGTATATGCTATTGATCCCAAGACTGAAGAGAAAACTGTGGCCGATGCGCCTGTTGTCCCAAATGTTTCCATATGTGTTTCTGGAAGACTTGTCTGATGTGCCACTTGAAAGACAAGTGAAATTTTGTGTTGACTTGATCCCTGGAGCTTCTCCAATAGCTTGTTGTTCGTATCGGTATGCATCTACTGAAAGGTAAGAGATGATGAAACAACTTTAGGAGTTATCAGATAAGGGCTTCGTTAGATTGAGTTCTTTGCCATCGGGAGCCTGATATTGTTTATGAAACAAAGGATGTCATAATGAGAATGTGTATAGATTAACATGATTTGAACAAATTGACTATAACAAGTAAGTATTCGCTGCCAGGAATTGATGATTATTTATCAGTTGCAAGGGGTTGGTTATTATTCAAAGATTGATTTATGTTCAGGATATCACTAGTTGAAAGATTTGTAAGGATAAAATACTGAAATTGGATTTCAAGGATAGTTATGAGTATTACGAGTATTTTGTTATGCCATTTGGGATAGCCAACACCCCAACTGTTTTATGGACATTATGAATAAAGATTTGTATATCAATGTTGGGGGGAAAATCGGTAATTGTAATTATTGATGATATGTGGGTATAAGTTTAAAGTTGAATATGTCAAATCTTGAGTTTTGATTACAATATATTATATTTTGGGATATGTGATTTCTGGAAGTGGATCTCGGAGGATTCTGCTAAAAAGGGGAGTGATTGAGAATTTGGAATTTGTCTCGCAGTATTACAAGAATTAAGAAGTTTTCTACGAATGGTATGTAAGGTCTACCTAACACAGATCTATCTAGACGCGGAACCGTCAACGAGTGCGGAATCCTCGTTAACGGGTAGAAGGTAACAACACTCACCAGAAACACGGAGACTATCAACGAGCTGTACGAACTACACAAGGACGCACCTACTAGAAGATTCTCTCCGAAAGAACACTAAGACTGATGATAAACTCGAAATCGCTTTCTGCTTAATCACTCTCGAACTCTGCAAAAAGTCTGATAATATTTCGAGTCTATCCCTAATTATAGAGGCTAATTCGAGTCTGTCATGGGCCAAACTCGAATCCGGCCCAAGGCCCATTCGAGTTTGTCCTCACTGACACTCTCGAATCTGCCTAAGTAAGCATATTCGAATCTGTCTAACTGACCCATTCGAATCTGACCTAGATTCGAATCTTGGTCCTTAGACATTTCAAATCTACTTTTTCACATACTCCACTTAGTATTGAAACATATGTTTTTACCTTTATGATTGATTTTATCTTTGATCTTTATGTTTGAACTTCTTGTAATATGTTACATCAAGTTCAAACACACAACCAATAATAATTATCAACCATATATAAACATATATATCTAATACTTGCTAAACCACAATGTTGGATCACTTAGACTGCTATCGTCACACAGGGTGTACCAACAGACTCCCCCTTGACGATAGCTTCTAATAATTCACACCTTTGATTAAGTATTTATTATTTATTCAAACTGCTTCCAGCATACAAACCCTTTTCAACACACACTTTAACTACATTCTCATACTTTCTTGCCTCACCATCCATATGAGTATCACTTGAAATCTTATGAGCATGCAAAATTTGGAGGTCATCTCGAGAAAGGTTTACCAGGTGAAGAGGATCATAGATTCTAAGAATCACTTTTTCTTCAAAATCTTCCATCACCGCTTCTTCTGTTTCACTCTCAACATACCATCAGTTCAGATTTTTCATGACGTTCTGTGGCACAGGCTTGAGTGGCACCTTTCTAAGACATCTTATGGGTCTGTATTGAATCTTCATCCATGGACGCCCAGTTAGAGGATCAATTCGAGAATGATCCTCTACTCTTTTTCCTATCCTTGGATTAAGCCGTTCAAACTTCCTCGACCTTCCCTCTTTCCTTATAATTCTGGCAATTATATCTGTGTAAGGGTCATTGCCGATATTGATTAGATCTTTCCAGGCTAAAGCTTTTATCTCAATCTTCGGCAGTGAATTGAATACTTTCAGAGATCTTCTAAGGTACTGGAGCCCATCTTTTCTCTTGATTATGAATAGCTGCAGTTCCCGATCACAGAACCAGCTTAAAATGCTACCTGACAGTTTTCCAGTACCCGACACCTTCATTTTCTTCTTCAGCTCTAAGTCCTTCTGCTCTGCCCTGAACCATAGCTTTCTTTTCTCTTCATTAGTCAGCTCTCTGGCAGGCTCTCCTATTGATGACTCAACATTTAAAGCAGCATTAACTACTTCTATGTTCACAACATCATTTCCTTCTATTACATACGTATCAGTAATTGGATTTTGCTGAACGACGATCTCATTGGCTTCATCGTCTTCGTCAGCACACACCTCATCATCTGATCTCCAATCAACAATCTCTTCAGGAACAAATTCTCCCTCTTCTAGTTCCTCCATATCATCTTCAAAGTCAAAGCCCAAATCCATCGGGTCGTCGTCGAGATCCATAAGAGCATCAATCATCTTATTTATCTCAGATTCTGTAGGTTTAGACGAACTGGCCTCTCCTTCTTTAGCTCCTGCTTGACTTGGCTCCCCCTGAGATTGAGCATCCTGAGCAGCAGAAAAATCTACTGGCTCATTCTGTCTTTGAGTGCTGAGATCATTGCCTTGGTCATCTTCATTATCATCATCCCTCGGCCGCTCCACTTGATTACGGCAGGATGTCTCCCCCTGAGCCTGTATATTTTTCATTAACTGCTCAACTAGGGAGCGCATCGATCTTAGCTCAACTGCCTGATCAGCGACAAAAGTCTTTAACTCTAAGTTCTCTTCCTGAACTTTTTCCACTATCTTTTTTAGATCGGCATTCTCCTTATCAATATTGGCGTTATGGTTCTGAAGTTCACCGATTGCCGTGGCCAGGCCGAAGATTTAGATATGTTGGAAGTCAACTCTATCTTTAAGCTGCAAAAACCTTTGATTGTCGGTGTAAGTGGATGAGGTGGATGGAATTGATTGAATTGGAGTTAAAATGATCGGTGATGGGATGTATGGTTCATCATGAGGTGGTGATGGTGGAATGGTGGTTTGAGTAGGTGGAGGTTGAGGAATTTCAGGTTGTTCTGCTGAAGCTGAAGTAGATCCTTGCATAAATTGATGACGCTTGGCCCTTTGCCTCGTCACTAATGGAGCGACCTCTTCTTCTTCAAAATCAGAGTCATCAGACTCTCGTGATGCTCTACGCCTTGAAGCTTCTTCATTTACTACCAACCTTGATCCATAAGTTCCCATTTGAACAGGAGGTTCTGTAGATACGGACTCTGGAGCTTCAACCTCTATCTCCTCCATTTCTTCTGACTCAGTTGCAGACGATGACACCTCATTACCAGTCTGCTCCGGTTCATATTCATCAACATCCCTAAGAACATCTTCTTCTCCCTCTGGAGGCTCTAGCAATTCTCCAACTAATGCTGCAGATATTTCTTCATTGGCATGAGGACCAGCTTCCCAAATTTCATGTAGTGTTTGACACAACTGATCAGATTCAATTGGGACATTCGAAGGCCCTGCTTCTTGTACCTCTTGCTGATGACTTGTAGAAGGCCTGGTTGCCTGAGTTTGACTCGCGGAAGCTCTTTGTCGTCTCCTTTGTGGCTGTGCACGCGGTTGTTGTCGTTGTTGTTGCGGTGGCTGTCTAGCTTGAACTTCCATTTCTCCTGCCCAGTTGGCATTATTCAGTGCTTCAAAGTTCCTGTCAATCACAGCTCCAAACGACGGTCGCTCAACCGGAACTGCCAACCTTCCTCTGTGCGCAGAACAGTCAGCAAAAATCCTTTTATCCATGACCGCCACACTCTGAATCTCATTTAACTGCGGCAAATTTGGCAAAAAGTGCCGGATGAGCATCATTATAAAACGAGGATACAAAAGAAATCTCTGCTGCTCTGGAGCCGTTAATTGATGAATGAACTCCGAGAAAAACATCTCCGAAAAGCTGAATTTCTGATTATAAACCAACGCAATTATCCCAGATTGGATCTTTGAGACGATATAATCAAATCCTGCTTTCTTGGCTGCGAAGCACACCATGAATACGTGTGCCAAAAATCTCCACTGCCCAATAAGCCCGCTCTTCATGTAAGATGTCTTCGTAACATCTAAACTATATCCCATTCTCTGAAAAGCAGCTTGCCTAATACTTAAAGGAAAGTCAATAGGCCCATCTTCTTCTTCTTGAGAACCCAGCTGCAGAACCTGACGCAGCATATCAGCAGAAAAGACTAGCGGCAGTCCAGCTATTCTAGTCCTGAGAACTGTCGGGGTGACAGTGCAATCAACTTGCAGATGCTCGTAAAACTGGCGTACATATGGAATAACAATCTGAATGTTATAAGACAAAGCAAAAGCAATCCTAGATTCTACTAGGAAATCCAGCATCTGACGAAAACCCTGCGCCTCAGGGATATGATGGTCGGGGGGAATGACCATATTATGCTTCGGCACAAAAACTCTATCAGCCATATCTGCACAATAGATAAATTATCAGAATTATTAACAATAAACTTGCTTAAATTCAAATTTGTTTTATTCTGAACTTGTTTAAGTACAAAATCTAACACAAATGAATTTCTACAAGTTTAATTAAATTTAAATTGAATAATTCAAATAAAATAACAGATTCAAATAATCCCCTTTTCGAGTTTGATGACATATTCGAATGAATGTTCTTCTCGAGTTTACTGACAAACTCGAGAATGTTCACGAACAGATTCGAAATGTCGGCCCAACTCTTCACCAAAAACTCATGATTTTAACCTTTTTGGACTTAGAAAATCACATTCATTAGTACTACTAGGTACTAACCACAGATGTATGCATTTAATTTGACTATTTACCGGTCCAAACTTTGTAATATTTGAAAAACACGATTTCGACCCATAAACCTTCAAAAATCGGTGATTTTGGCTTAAATGGTGTATAAAACTACATGAATCTTGTACAACCCAGTTGATTATACCTAGATGTATCAGTAGAATCGAACACTTAAAAAACAAACTCGACAAATTGTCGTTTTTGTGGAAATCGGTAGACTCGAGGAAATAGATTCGAAATCGCAGATAGATTCGAGAGTATAGATTCGAAAACAGATGTATTAATGACATTACTGTTAACCTATTTATACTACCTAACTTCGAATCTACGGCCAAAGTCGAATCTACTGACAGATTCGAGACTACCCAGTTTCGAGTTTAAACTAAACTCGAATTACCCAAAACACTTAGAAAATTTCGAAAATTTTGAAATAAATTCAACTTTTCAACCTTATTGTGTAACGGAATAAACTTTGCCAAATCTTTTACCCTAAGCACAAGATTTTTCACGCAGTGTTTATTTTATCCAACTATGAATGCACCCTCAGTAATTTTTTTGACTTTTTTCCTAAGTAAAAAATAAAATAAAATAAAGTAAACTAAGATAAAGTAAAATAAAATAAAATAAGTAAAAAAATAGAATTTTAAAATTTTGACCAAAAACTTAACTTAGGCTTAAACTATACTTATTAAAATTTACAACCTATGCTAAACTCTAAACAAAATATTTTTGATGAGTATAGTCAAAGAAAGGTTCAATCAGATAGCGGTGTCAGATACTCACTTTCAGTACTTAAACTTTCACACTTAGGAATTTTTGATTCCTTTGATTGTTTGTCGTGAAATACCTATTTAGCCAATTGTTGGTATTTTACCCCTTTAAACATGCTACATTTCGGAATATCCCTTGGCATTTTTATTTATCATGAAATTATCTTACGTGACTCAGACATAGACATACTTTTATGATCAAGGCATACAGACAAAGATTCTAACTTGTTGGTATTTGCAAACTTTCTTTAAAAGACAAACATCGGACACATGTCTGTATTTTCATACAACAAAGTGTCTTAGTTTGACTTAAAGTTTATTCTTAAAGCTAGCAAGACAGCGGTGACAGGTCTGTACCGACGTACAACAAAGCGACGTATCTTGCTAACCCGAATCTAAACAGAGGCAACAGGTCTGTACTTACGTACAACAGAGTTACATGTTTTCGACTCTTAATTTTGTGTGATTTTTCTATTCTTTCCATTTTAAGATGTATTTGATGTTGCTATACATCCCCAGAAAGTTTGCATACCTCATTTGGACTCAAAGTTTTTATGTCTTGTACATAAAAATTTAAGACCGATTGGCCATACATCTAAGTTAGTGACACGTTTAACTTTTTCTTGAATATTTTATTAGCCTTGAGATTCCCTATATATATAATGCCTACCAACACATCAAACTTAAATAAAGTATAACACTTAGAATTTAGGTGCATTATGTGTGAAAGCCTAAACACTTAGAGTTTGTAACGATTGTGCTAATTTTCGTCACTTTGAACCTATGTATCTAAGACTTAACTCCTTTTCTGATATTCTCTTTTTTTTGTATTTTTATGATTTTCTCTCTTTTTTTCTTTTGTTTTTCGTAAGAAAAAGCAATAAAAGAAGATAACTTACTAACTTACTAAAAATAGAAACTATTCTACATTAGCAGACTTACCATAAAAAGAAAGAAATACTACTTCTATAAAAGGAAATAAACTACCACTAAGGTCAAATTACTCTGGGTTGCGCATTCCATTTAGTTGAATTAAATATTCAAACCGTGACTTATCAAATGTTTTGGTAAATAAATCAGCATTATTATCATCCGTTGCCACTTTTACCAATTTGATTAAGTTCTTTTCAGCACAATCACGAATAAAATGATGCCTTATGTCTATGTGCTTTGTTTTACTGTGTTTAACTGGATTGTTAGTTATAGCAATTGTGGATTGATTGTCTATCCTAATGGGAGTTTGAGTGTAAGCCAAACCGTAATCCCGCAATTGTTGTTGTATCCACAGAACCTGTGAACAGCAACTACCAGCAGCAACATACTCGGCCTCGCACGTTGACACGGCTACCGACGTCTGTTTCTTGCATTGCCAGGATACCAATCTCCCTCCTAGGAATTGACAGCCTCCAGTTGTTGATTTGCGCGTCAAGCTGCATCCTCCGTAGTCAGAATCCGTGAATGCCTCCAACTCTAGATCTCCCTCCGCGTGATACCAAAGTCCCAGCTTCGGTTTCAACTTGAGGTATCGTAGAATCCGCTTCACAGCTTTCATGTGCATCTCCTTCGGATTAGCTTGAAACCTAGCACAAATACACACAGCAAACATAATGTCAGGTCTTGAAGCAGCTAAATACATAAGTGATCCAATCATGGCCCGATATAACGTCGGATCCACATCGTTATCACTTTCAGTACCCGGTCCGAGATTGTGATTCACTTGAATCGGCGTGCTGAAATGGGCAGTCAGTTTCGTTCCTTCCATCCCGAAACGTTCCAATATGTCATAGACATACTTCGTCTGATGGATAAACATCCCTTCCTTCTTCTGGTCAACTTGTAACCCCAAAAAGAAAGTTAACTCTCCCATTGCACTCATCTCGAATTTCGACTTCATCACCTTCTAGAAATCTTTGCACATCTGTTCGTCTGATGATCCAAAAATGATATCATCGACGTACACTTGTACCAAGATGAAATGTTCTCCCTTCCTCTTAACGAACAGAGTACTATCTATCCTACCCCTTTCAAACCCGTTTTCTAATAAATGGTTGGATAGAGTCTCATACCACGCCCTTGGTGCTTGATGCAATCCATATAGAGCCTTATCTAAACGATATACTCTATCAGGATATTTTGGATCTGTAAATCCGGGCGGCTGTTCTACATACACCAGCTCCTTCACTTTTCCATATAGGAAAGCACTTTTCACATCTAGTTGATATACCTTAAAGCCTTTGAAGGAGGCAAAAGCCATAAACAACCTAATGGCTTCCAGCCTTGCTACTGGTGTAAACACCTCATTGTAATCGATTCCCTCCTCTTGGTTGAAACCCTTTACAACTAACCTAGCCTTGTTGCGCGTGACTATACCCCGATCGTCTCTTGTGCACTTAAAAACCCATTTGGTTCCTATGGCAACTTCCCCTCGAGGTAATGGAACTAACTCCCACACTTCTAGTTTCCTAAACTGCGAGAGTTCTTCCTGCATCGCTTCAACCCAGGAGTTATCCTTAAGTGCCATTTGCACATTTTTAGGCTCTACTTGCGATATGAAACACGAATAGAGACAGCTGTGATATGCCTCAGAGTCGTTTATCATCGACAACAACACAGTGTTGTTATTTAAACTACTCCTAGTCCTCACACCCTCGTTAGGATTTCCTATGATGCTTTCTATAGGATGGTTCTTGTTGATCCTAGAGGTCTCTATTTTGTCAACTCTTAGATTATCTCCTAAGTTAGATCCTATTTCACCTAATGGGGGAACTTCCTCAGATTCTACATTTTCCTCCTCGTGGACATTTTCCTCAGAGTTGGAATTTGTTTGTAGGCGCTTCTGGATCAGCGACTTCTGGAGATCCATCTTCAGTCGAAGTAGGCTCGGATGTGGATTCAAATGTAGTCCTCGGAAAGGTATGACCATCGTCATTCAGATTCAACGTCGCCATGTCCTTTTCGATTGTACCTGCATTTTCATCCAAAGGAATGTTAAATGACTCAAATAATTTATCATAGTCAAATATCCATTCCGGACCTGTTTGGGGTTGTGACTTCAATGTTATACACAATTTCCACTGTACCATTTGTTTTGTTAAAAACCCATTTGTTTGGTGAGTTCGGCACATAACCTAGGAAGTATCCTTCGTCAGCCGTTTCACCAAACTTCGGTTGATGTTTTGTACGCAATAAAGTGCATGGTACCCCAAACGGTTCGAAGCCAGTTAAATTAGGTGGCCGTTTATTCAAAATTTCATAACAGGTTTTGTTCAAATATTTGACAGTTAGGACCCGGTTTAAAATGTGACATGCGGTAATCACTGCCTCCCCCCAAAACATGGTAGGAAGCTTTGAATCCGAAAGCATAGTCCTAGCCGCCTCAATCAGTGTCCTGTTTTTACGTTCAGCCACCCCATTTTGTTGAGGCTCATATGGTGCACTAAATTGATGCACTATGCCCTTTGATAGTCAATATACACCAATTACAGTGTTTTTGAACTCAGTTCCATTATCACTACGAAGCCTTTTAACCCGTGTTCCGTAGGAATTCTCCACTTGGTCTAAGAATCCGATGAGCTTGGAAGCCGTCTCGTCCTTTGTACCTAGAAAGAAAACCCAAGAAAATCGTGAGTAATCATCAGTGATAACCAAACAGTACCAACTACCTCCTATACTCCTTTTGTTGATTGGTCTGAAAAGATCCATGTGCAACAAATCGAATGTTGAGGTTATGGAGTTCAGCGTCTTGGACTTGTGTGTCTTCTTATGTTGTTTGCCCTTTTTGCATGGTAAACACTTGTCCTCGAACTGAAAGCTCTTCATAGGCACACCTTGCACCAATCCATTTTTCGTTATGTAGTTCATTTTTCTTAGGTGCAAGTGAGCCATGCGTCTGTGCCACAATACCGATTCCGTCTCCGAAGCTTTGGATAACAAACAGATTGGCCCCATCGAAGTCTCCGGCTTGTTCATATCAAGCATGTACAAGTCATTCTTCCTTGGTGCCCGCATCAATACCCATTCTTCAGGAATCTTGAATCCCGGTTTTAGCACTAACGCCTCAGTGTCAGTGAACAACACTGAATTCTTCTTGTCACAGATTTGAGATACACTAATGAGATTGTGAACCAGTTTATCAACGTGATAAACTTGGTCCAATTTGATCGTCCCATTAGTGACCACTCCGGTACCCGTGATGTTTCCTCCCTTGTTTCCCGCGAATGATACAAATCCCCAATTCCCACCCTTGAAGTCTGTAAGGAGACTTCTTTCCCCTGTCATGTGCCTGGAGCATCCATTGTCGACGAACCATTTGTTGTTTGGACCTGTGGTAATCTCCTGCACATGAAAGAAAATAGGTTAGTTATCACGGGGAACCCAAGCCATAACTGACTTGGTTATACCATTCTCGTCCACATACTTAAACTCTTTCAAATACCCATCTCGCCTTTCAGGTGACTTGGGTCGTTGAACAGGAGTTTGTTGTGGTGCCGAGTGATGTAAGTTCACTCTCTGCCTTTGAGTAGGCATTTGTTGTGGAGCTCTTGAATAATTCCTATTATATTGCATTTCAGATTGTGATCCCTGAGCTCTTACCGGTGTGAGATGTCTAATAGGAGTGTGTGACCTAACTGGAGTGTATGCTCTGCTAGGTGTTGTGCTTCTATACTATTGTTGAGGTCTAGACCTAGATTGATTTACGACTCTATTCGGTGAACTAGTCCTAACCACATCTTTTGGTCCAACCTTTACCGGTACTTGTTTCACAACTTGTTTTGGTGCGGCGTGCACAGTTTTCTCGGTACTCTGAGAACTACTAGTGCTTGCCACACTGGTTGAGGGCTTAACTGGTGTTGGCTTCCCTGTCTTAGGTGTAACATCAGGTTTCCTAAGCGGACAGTTAGAAGCAACATGCCCCTTTTCATGACATCTAAAGCAGGACATCTTATCTATGAACTTCTTGTGTGTTCCCTTAGACTTAGGTGTCTCACTAGTGTCTTGGTCCTTTTGAACATCTATCGCGACTGGTTCATCGTCCTGATCATTAAAATAAATTTTATGTTTTCCTGCAGGTGTTTCACTGGAGGAAGACACAAATTTGACTTTTTTAACCTTGACGGTTGTGTCAGTCACCTTAGGTGTATTTTCTATTACAGGCTCAGGTGTTGGTGTAGGTATGTCCTCTAAGTCTACTGATTTATCAGTTTTCTCCTGAGGATGAGGCACGTAGTTTGCATTAAAAGGTGGAGGAATTTCATGAAATCCTAGACCTACAGGCTTTTTAGACTGGCGTTGAGCGTCTAAAACTTTCCCTAGGTTCAGGCTTGAATTCCTAAACTTTTCTAGCTTACTATTCGCCTCGGCTACCTTTACCTTTGTTTCAGCTAGCTCTACCTCTTTTGTCTTAAGATCTTTAGTCAAAGCCTCTACATGCTCATACATCAGTTCTAATCTTACGCACTGTTCACTCAGCTTGTCCTTCAGAACTATGACATCTTGGGCATCAGCTTTAAGTTTGTCCTTAAGATCTTGCTTTATGTCGTTCAGGCTAACGTTATCAGCTTTTAAAGACTCATTTTGAGCAGTTACGGTTTTATGTGATTCTAAGACTAGATTTAACCTATCGTTAGAAGTAACACATAACACACATAATTCATGAAAAAAAGAGTAAGTCAGACTAACCTTTGTGTTATCAGATTCCACGTTGGCCATTTGAGCGGCAAACTCCAGAAGAGTCTGATCATTCGTCTTCTCCACCTACATCGGACTGCTCTCCCTTGTGGTCTGCTCTTCCCCTTCACACCCATTCTCCGTGACTTCAGCCATAAAAGCCCGAGCATTTGATTCTGGATGTGAGCTCCAGTCGTAAGTACCATCTAGCTGTCTGTCTGAAGTGACATTTGATAGTAGACCAGCTAGATTGGCTTGACCGGCAGATGAACTTAAAAGGTATCGTTGTTGGGACTGATTCTGAAACTGTCCATTATGCTGATTCTGCCCTTGGTACGTATCTACCTTCGGTCTCTGACATTCTCTGGCGAAGTGTCCCAAACCTTGACAATTATAGCACTTGACCTTGGACTTATCAAATCCAATTCCCTTATTGTTCATTGTCAGATTCCTCCCAGTTCGTTTGATGAATCTCTTAACCCGTTGGGTTACCATGGCCAGTTGCCATTTAAGGTCCATCTCCTCAAGATCGTCAGGGTCGACCTGATCATAGTCTTTATCCCAGAGAGCAGGATCGTTAATTTTCCCTTGAACGCAGTTCCCGTACGCGGCCACAAATGAAGCAAGTAAGTTCAAATGTTCTTCCGCTGATTTAGCGCTCATGGGCATCTTAGAGTAGCCCTGAGATGTTGATGCCTGAGATGCTTGAGGTAGCGGTTCTTCCGATCTTCCCAATCCTAAGAACGCTCTGTTCAGTGTGTCATCAGTCTCTGCTGGTGGCGACGTTTCTCCGGTGAAAAATGCTGTAGCAGTCTTCAGATCAGCTGCGGCTGAAGGTTTTGTTGATTTTCCAAAATACATCGCTGGATTCTGGACTTGTTCGTAATCCGTTTCGGCCTTCAGAAGCTCGAAGTGATAAGTTCGCAACGTTCCCACGATATCCTCCAATGATTGGGTATAATACTTGTCCTCGTTAAGCTTTATCATTGCCACATACATAGCCCATTTGGCTAGAAAGGCATCAAGAAGCTTGTTGTTCTTCTCAGTGTCATTATATACTCAATCCCGTGACTTTCAAGCTCCGTCAATAGATGATAAAAGCGGGTGATAGTATCATCCAGCTGTTCATCCTTCAACGCCTTGAAAATTGCAAACTGTTGTTTCAACAGCTCCATACGCTTTCTTCGAACCCTCGGATTACCCTCACACCTCTTTTCTAGTGACTCCCAAAGTTCCTTAGATGTCGTTTGAGTCCTAAATGTGTGTAGTATATCCTGAGGCAACGCCATTCGAATTATCGAGAAAGCTCTGTTCTCGGCTTCATACAGTTTCTTATCATCCTCCTTCATCATTTGGTATGATAAGACTCTCTGACGGCCTTCAACTTCAGAAATTGGTGGAATGTATCCTTCGTCAATACATATCCACATGCGCATATCATTGAAACGCACAAAATCGGCAAACCGATCTTTCCACCAATAATAATCCTCGAGTTTCATCAGCTTAGGTGGAGTGTTTGCCTTCCCGACCTCGTGATCCATTTCCAGAAACTTTTGAAGATTTGACATCGTTTCGAGAATAATTGAATTGAACTTAATTAATTTAATTCGAAACTAATTTGAATTAATTTTTTCAAATCTAGGTTGATTCGAATATAATTAAATTTAAATTTATTTGGGATTAAATTCAATTTAGTTTATAGTTCAATTAAATTCGAAATTTATGACAGATTCGAAAGTTCTTAAACTCGAAGGTCAAGGTAAACTCGAAACACTCAGCAGATTCGAACCCCTATTCGACTCTAGCCCAAATTCGAATCAAACTCGAATGTCAGCAGACTCGAGAACCTATTCGAAACTAGAACAAACTCGAATTAAACTCGAAACAGTGTTTATCAAACTCGAAAGGAGCGGATTTGGCTAGACTCGAGACTAAGAATAACCCTAATTACTCCTAACAGATTTGAGCGCCGCAAACTCGAAAGACGGCTAACACTTCGATTTCTTAACGTTTTGCAGATTAAATCAATATTTTTCCAACGAAAAATAACGATTTCGATCAAAAACGTGAAAAATACGAAGTATTTCCCGGATGACAATTTGCTAAGCTCGAAGATCACGAAAAACACAGATGAGAGAAAAACCGTCCAAAAGCGTCAAGAAACCTAGGATATATCTAGATGAACACGAAGAACACCAAGAACACCCCGTAGGCTCTGATACCACTTGTAAGGTCTACCTAACACAAATCTATCTAGACGCGGAACCGTCAACGAGTGCGGAATCCTTGTTAACGGGTAGACGGTAACAACACTCACCAGAAACACGGAGACTATCAACGAGCTGTACGAACTACACAAGGACGCACCTACTAGAAGATTCTCTCCGAAAGAACACTAAGACTGATGATAAACTCGAAATCGCTTTCTGCTTAATCACTCTCGAACTCTGCAAAAAGTCTGATAATATTTCGAGTCTATCCCTAATTATAGAGGCTAATTCGAGTCTGTCATGGGCCAAACTCGAATCCGGCCCAAGACCCATTCGAGTTTGTCCTCACTGACACTCTCGAATCTGCCTAAGTAAGCATATTCGAATCTGTCTAACTGACCCATTCGAATCTGACCTAGATTCGAATCTTGGTCCTTAGACATTTCAAATCTACTTTTTAACATACTCCACTTAGTATTGAAACATATGTTTTTACCTTTATGATTGATTTTATCTTTGATCTTTATGTCTGAACTTCTTGTAATATGTTACATCAAGTTCAAACACACAACCAATAATAATTATCAACCATATATAAACATATATATCTAATACTTGCTAAACCACAATGTTGGATCACTTAGACTGCTATCGTCACACAGGGTGTACCAACATGGTAGATTGAAGACAACTTGATTAATTCAGTATATTTTATATACGGACTCAAGAAGGTTATTGCTAGAAAGATTTGTACAGATGTGCATGAGTAAGGTTATCATTATTCTATGGTATTTTAAGAATTGATTATGTCTTATTAGAAGAGTTGTTTCGTGTTCAACTCTTGGTTTGATTTACAAGTAGGATTATGCACTCATATAGCTATGAGTACAGCTTACCGACCTCGACAAATGGTCAAAATGAATGAACTATTTTCATATTTGAATACATGATGAGATCATGTATTTTGGATTTAAGTATCAACTGAAAAGATCAATTGTTTTAATGGAATTTTCATATAGCATTAGTTATCATAATTAAAAATCAAGAAAACCATGTTTAAAGTTTTGCACGGGAAGAAATGTAGAAGCCCTACATGTTAGAAAGAAATCGAAAGAACTCTGATTGTTATGTCTGTGTTATCACAAAGGTGTTACTTATTTTGAAAAAGGAACAAGTTAGCACTATGGTGTATTGGCTCATTTAGAATAACAGAAAAGTTAGGAATCTGTTATTTTATTTGGAATTACATAAGGAAATATCGAAATAGCACTTGGTGTTTTATGTGGAAAGCTTTATGTAATGTTCACAACTGGTAATGAAGATTGGGATGATTATACCGAATTGGAATTCATGAAAGGTTAGTATATGCAGAGAAGTCGGAATATATTACGGATATGAAATTAATGAAGTTAAGAAACAAAGACATTAAAATGGAATTGATATGTTGGAAGCATCACAAAGAAGTAAATCACATTTGGGAGACAAAAGTCGATAAGTTGAAAAAGTATAAGTATGTATTCGAATCCAAATAAACTTCGAGGATGAAGTTTGAGCGTGATGGAGCCCATGCTGTAACATCCTCAGATTTGAATTATTGTAATTGAAGTTTAATTAGATGAATTTTTAGATTAATGTAATTTAAGTGAATTGTATTTTTATCAAAGTTGGTTGCTATTTTAAGAAACTATGAAATTTGAGAATTAATAATTATCAATATGGAGGATTATGAATTATATAAGTTAGTGATGATAAAATTAAGAATAAATCAGTGTTATATGGAACCGGATAAGTTGAGGGGTGAAATGTGCAAAAATGATGAAAATGGGAATAAAAGGCTAGAAAGCCTTTCATTATCACCAACTACACTCTCTCTCTAGAACTCACTCTCTCCCTCTCGACTTTCTCTCTCTACATTCTCTCTAGATTATCTCTCAAACCGACCGGCCGATTATCAAGTTCTATACGTCATCGGAAAGATCTCGAGGAATACTACAACAATCTACGGTTGCATCGTTAATTTCGTACGAATTTGAGGTAAGAATCGACCCTTTTAAGCTTTTATATTTCGGTTTTGAAGACATGAATTCGAGTTTATCAAATTTTGTGTGAATAAAGCTAATTTGGCTTGAGTTTTAACTAGAATATGATAGAGTATGTGTAATAGAATCGAATCTAGGCTTGATACTTAGCATATTCACGATTTTAGGCTTAGAAATGTATGTTTTAAAAGCTGAAAAGATGAACAAATTCGAGAATGCCAAGAACAAAGTCGAAATGCAAGAACAAACTCGATTTTTGTACTAAATTCGAGTATGTATTCGAATCTAACATCATGGGATTCGAATTTAGCCCCTAAATTCGAGATTTGGTTTGAATTTAGTCCCATAAATTCGAATGAGGTTCGAATTTAGCCCATAAATTTGAATGGAGTTCGAATTTAGCTTCTAAAATTCGAATTTGATGTTTAAAAATTGAAACCCACTTTCTAAGCTCGAATATATTGAATGAAACACATAGACAACACACAAAATAACAAAAGATATTCAAAGGAATAGGTTCGAACCTGAGATGGGTTCAAACTTAGTTGTGGTTTGAAATTAGCTATGGTCAGAAATGGGATTCAAATTTATCTTGGATCCGAAACGGGGATCAAATATTGCAAAACTTATAAATTTGGTTATAAGAAAATTAAACAAGTTATTGACACGAGGTATTATTGCAACTGACTTAACAGGTCCCTTGTGGTGTTGTTTAACCCACAGTGGGGTACTTTGTGGATCCGGTTGAAATCCCGAGGAGAAATAAAATTAACTGAAGATTAAAAACGCACCCACTGTGAGTACCTTTGATTTTAACATTGGTGCATCTGCTTTATGTTTGCTTTGCCTGCTGAGGCATGTTGTTTCACTTTCGTTTGGCACTCTACTAACTTGCGTATATGTTGATGCACATTCATACTTGTTGCATGTCCGTTTCTTTGTTGTGCATCTTATTTGATGGACCGGCGGGTCGCATCTGTACTCTGATGTTACTGTGCTATATGACCAAAAGTTGACACCTCTGTGGTCAGGATAGGCAGTAGGTAATCCCCGATGTTATGTCTGCCTCCAGATGGTGGGTTTTTCTTATGCCGAGCGTCATCTCGAAGGAGTTGCGGCTCGGGTTTGCGTACTATGTGTACGTGTGGAGTATACGGTATGCGTTACCGGTGTTACTCTTGGGGGCATCATAAGGATTTGTGGAATGTGTAAAATCATTGGTATTCACTAAGCATCCGCTTACCTTCTCAGTTGTTTACTTTTTACAGGAAAAAAGGAAAATCTGCCGCTGGACCTTCTAGTTAGGTCGTTTGTGAAGACTTGGAAGATTTGATACTACTTAATCGGTAAATGAGCTTTATGACAATGTTGTAGTATATTTTGGATGTTTTAATATTCGAATGGAGTATGTAGACTTAGATTCGGTATCTTGTAGTACAGTAGGATGTTTGACACTGTTGAATTACTTATTTAGTTATTTTAATGCTTCCGCACTCTAATTAGGTTATCAGATCATTATGTTATCGTATAGTGGTGATTAATCCTGGGTGTCTTGTAATTGGTGGTTAATGTGGCAAGGGTGTCACAAAATTAAACATGGTTATGTGAAAAAAAAAATTTAAAGTTCTTTAAAGTTGGTACATTCGGATGCACTTGATTTCGAGAGGTACCTTTTTGAACCTGACTCTCTCTCTCCTCCCCAACACGAGGACGACATCTAGCGATTCAGCTGACGCGTTATACCCTCTCACTCTCCTCATCTCTCTCTCTCTATACATATAATAATAAATATATATATATATATATTATTATATATATATATATATATATTATATATAGAAATGGTACAACCCTTTAAAAAAACTTTTTTTAAAATTTTTTTCACATAACCATGTTTAATTTAATGTTATACGCATTATATATGAATTTCACATACATTCACACTTTCTGTGTCCTTAAAAATTATGTGAATGCTCAATGCATATTTATGTGAATGGTCATCCATGTGAATGGTCATTTCACATGGTGTGAAATGACCATTCACATGATCTTTTTTACCATTCACAATATTTATGATGTTACTTCTTTTGAAAAAAAGTCTTATAATGTTGTCTTATATATGTCTATTCAAAAAAAATATATGTGAATGATCATTCACATTAGGGTACGCTGGAATCTTATAGGTACGCTGATGAACCTGATTCTATATATATATATATATATATATATATATATATATATATATATATATATATATATATATATATATATATATATATATGATAATAGATTATTAATAAATATAAGAATGTTAATGTTATAAGGTGCTAATAAATTAAAATAATTAATAATAATAATAATAATAATAATAGAATGTTAATGTTATGAGTATAAAATTATCTATTTGGGACGAAAAAATAAATATTTATTTTGACATAGATAGAATATAATATAATATATATATATATATATATATTCACACACACGTATGAAGAAACTAATGTTAATATATAAATATAATGGTCCATGTGGTATTATATAACTTATGGATTTCGTCCCCAGCACAAAGCAAATACATAGATAGTCCATAAAACTCAAAAAACTTGCTCGATTTTGGTCCCTCAAACTAACTGTCTTTAACTTAAGTGTTAAGTACAGGGGTATTTTGGTCTTTTTGACTTTGCAAGACCATTTATGAAATTATTCAATAAAACTTTAGATTTTTATTCATTCATTCATTATTTATTATTATTATTATTATTATTATTATTATTATTATTATTATTATTATTATTATTATTATTATTATTATTATTATTTGTTCAATATTCAAGCCAAATAATATTCAAGTTATGAAAATCTATATAGAAATCTAGAAAGCTGCAATATTCAAGCACTTCGAAACAAGCGAAATTCAAAAAAGAAAAAAGGATGGCAAAATCGAAACCAAAATCGATTTGTTTTCAAGTGCCAACAAATCATGAACTCATATCCAATTGTTCACTGAGTTACCCCCTACGAAGAACATGAACATGGAAGAACAATGAGAGAGATGGAACAACCCTAACAGGGTTCATCGAGTTGCCCTTCCGATTTATCGGTGACATTTGTGGAGATCGATGAACATGAAGAAAATAGAGGTTGAACCAGCGATGATGAAGTCAGAGTCATCGGAGCTGACAATTTTGGAGGTGGAACCGGCGATGATGAAGTTGATAGAGGTGGAACCAACATCTTTCTCTTCCTCACCAATCCTAATTCACTCATTTCTTCCATCTCTGCCAACTGTTCTGCCGCTTTTCACTGGCTCTATATTCATGTAATGCCCTTGTACTCGCGTGCGCACACCACCATATCCGTCGGAACCAGTGTCCTTGCTGGAGTTGATGTCACCTCCCCCGACCTACGCTCCCTCTTGGACATCGGGATCCGACTAATCATGGTATCCAGAACTTTCTCCTTCGTCAACATAATGACAACGTTGTTTCCGCCTTCATCCGCCAAATTTCAAGAATTTGCCAGAAGTTTCGTCATCAAACCCTTACTTGACTTCCTAACCGAAACAAATTCTTCCTACTCGTTATTCTGTTTTCAAAATACAATCGGATTAAAAACAAATCTGGAGATGATGTAGTGGTGGTGGCGATGGCTGAACAAATCCGAAGATGATCGAAACCGATTTAGAGATGGTAAATACAACAGATTGGGTTCTTCTTCTTCTTACAAAAGATTATTGAAATTTTGTTTGTTTTTCTATTATTATTATATTAATATATATAAATAATAACAAAAATTCTAAAAATTAGAAGTTTTTTAAATAATTACATAAATGGTCCCTACAAAGTCAAAAAGACCAAAATAACTCTGCACTTAACACCTAAGTTAACAACACTTAGGTTGAGGGATCAAAATCGAGCAAATTTTGAGTTTTATGGACTATCTATGTACTTACTTTGCGCTAGGGACGAAATCAATGAGTTATATAATACCACAGGGACCACTTATGTAATTTACATATTAAGAGTAAAACCATAAATTTGTATACTAACACTAACAAAATAAAAAAAAACTAATAAATATATAAATAAACAAAGTAATAAAATAAATATATAATTAGACACATTCATATAATAGAAAAATAAATAGAATCCTTTTCATATATATATATATATATATATATATATATATATATATATATATATATATATATATATATATATATATATATATATATATATATATATATATATATATATATA
>JAANYP010000567.1:0-25800 GCA_020465985.1 Centrapalus pauciflorus
ATCATATGCTAAACAGTTTTTGTGAGTCCAAAGGTATTGCTAGACAATATAGTGCACCAAGAACACCACAGCAAAATGGTGTAGCTGAAAGAAAGAACAGAACATTAATTGAGGCTGCTAGAACAATGTTAGTTGATTCAAATCTGCCAATGACTTTCTGGGCAGAAGCTGTTAATACAACCTGTTATGTTCTGAATAGGGTTCAGGTTGTTCAATCTAAAGGGAAACTCCTTATGAGTTATTCCATAATAGAAGTCCCTTAATAGACTTTTTCAAGTCTTTTGGATGTCCATGTACTATTCTTCATACTAAGACTCACTTAGGGAAGTTTGAAAGTAAGGCTGAAGAAGGATTCTTTGTAGGATACTCAAATCAAAGCAAAGCTTATAGAGTATATAACAGTATGTCTAAAACCATTGAAGAAAGTGCCAATGTTGAATTTAATGAAAATACTGCAAATGTCAAAGGCACTGGTCCTGATTGGTTGTTTGATTTAGATTCACTAACAAATTCTCTGAGCTTTGTTGAGTATACTGCAGAAGCTGATGCAAACAGATTTGAAGCTGTCAACACAAATTCTCATGCTGTCAATACAAGTTCTCAAGCTGTTGGCACAAGTTTCAAACTGCTGCAGATTCAACCAATTGGGATGAATACACCACTATTCCACTTCTGTCATGTGACCCTCCAGGGGTTCTAAATGCTCAACATGATACAAATCCAGACACTGAAGTGCCACTCCCAAGTCTTGAAAGAACAGCTCCAACACAAAGGGAAACAATCCCAGATTCAAGTCAAGCTGCTCCAGAAGCTGAACCATCCACTGGTCCTGATGGAGATGATACAAATCTTGGATCCTCTTTTCAGACAGAAAGAGAGCCTACACTCAGAGTTCACAAGTATCATCCTCTCAGTCAAATAATGGGTGATCCACGTACACCTGTGCAAATAAGAAAAATGGTTCACAATGAGACTGCTGCTGCTGAACAAGCAAATCCTGAATTCAGTGTAGCTGCTTTTGAACATGCCTGTTTCATGTCTCAACTAGAACCTAAAAAGGCATCAGAAGCATTGAAAGATTCATCCTGGATTGAAGCAATGCAAGAAGAGCTTCTACAGTTCAAGATTCAGAATGTATGGACACTGGTTGATCTTCCTAAAGGAAAGAGAGCAATTGGTACAAGATGGGTGTTCAGAAACAAGAAAGATGAGAGAGGGATAGTCATCAAGAATAAAGCAAGGCTAGTAGCACAAGGGTACACTCAAGAAGAAGGCATAGATTATGATGATGTATTTGCTCCAGTGGCAAGAATTGAAGCCATCAGACTATTTTTGGCCTATGCAAGCTTCAAAGGTTTTAAAGTGTATCAAATGGATGTGAAGTCTGCTTTTCTATATGGGACAATTGAAGAGGAGGTCTATGTATGTCAGCCTCCTGGTTTTGAGGACTACAAGTATCCAGACAGGGTCTACAAGTTAGACAAGGCTCTCTATGGTCTCCATCAAGCCCCAGAGCATGGTATGACACTCTGTCATCATACCTTCTACAGAATGGGTTCAAGAGAGGCACTCTGGACAAAACACTTTTCACTAAGTCCATCAAAGCTGAGATTCTGCTTGTCCAAATCTATGTTGATGACATCATCTTTGGCTCAACAAATGATTGTTTGTGCAAAGAGTTTGAGGCCTTAATGCACAAAAAGTTTCAAATGAGTTCAATGGGAGAACTCACTTTCTTTCTAGGATTGCAGGTCAACCAGAAGCCCACTGGTCTC
The DNA here is from genome assembly GCA_020465985.1 of Centrapalus pauciflorus. Lineage (NCBI taxonomy): Eukaryota > Viridiplantae > Streptophyta > Magnoliopsida > Asterales > Asteraceae > Centrapalus > Centrapalus pauciflorus. The sequence continues at coordinate 1,776 of JAANYP010000567.1, forward strand.
TTCATAAGTCAATCAAAGTATGTTAAAGACATACTGGAAAAGTTTGGGTATCAAGACACAAAAGTTGCAAGCACCCCAATGGATCCTCACAAGCAGCTCCATACAGACAAAGATGGCATAGATGTGGACATTCATTTATACAGATCTCTTATAGGATCACTTATGTATCTAACATCTTCTAGACCTGATATTATGTTTGCTGTCTGTGTGTGTGCTAGGTTTCAATGCTCTCCAAAGGATTCCCATTTGGTTGTTGTTAAGAGAATCTTTAGATATCTCAAAGGCCAACCACATTTAGGCCTATGGTATCCTAAAGACTCTCCCCTTGAACTAACAGCCTACTCTGACAGTGACTATGGAGGATGCAACATTGACAGAAAATCCACAACTGGTGGATGTCAATACTTAGGAGCAAGACTGGTCTCTTGGCAATGCAAAAAGCAGACAACTGTTTCCACCTCATCCACTGAAGCAGAATATGTAGCAGCTGCAAGCTGTTGCTCCTAGGTAATGTGGATTCAAAATTAATTGAGAGACTATGGTATGAACTTCTTATCCACTCCTATTTACATTGACAATTCAAGTGCAATCAGCATTGTGCAAAACCCAGTGAAATTCCCAAAAACCAAGCATATAGACATTAGATTTCACTTTATAAGGGATTGTAATGAGAAGAAATTAATCCAAGTTACCAAAATACATACTGATGATCAGTTAGCTGATCTATTTACAAAACCTTTTGATGTAGGAAGATTCACTTTTCTGGTATCAAATATTGGTATGGTAAACATGGAATAATTTGTTTTCATTACTCTCTAATTCATATGCTTATTTAAGGGGGAGTCAGTGTTTCATTAAAAGATGTCTAAGTTTCAATTAACAGCTTGAGTATTTTCTCAAGCTGCTAGTCATTTTCTCGGACTGTTAGTTCTTTCACTTGATCTGGCAAACTGTGCAGGGTATTTAGGTAATTTCTTAAATGTGTGCGCGGGACCCAACCTTTTCAAAAACCTTTAAAGGTCCCAGTTTCGTTCAGTTGTAACTACCAGTTACAAAATTTCATACCACGGCCTTCTTTTCTCTCTGAACGATTCACACACTCTTCTTTGCAACCCTAAAACCTCCGTTTAATCTTCAATGGAGTTTGTCAAAGAACACAACTGCCTACCCTACTCTCTAAAGCACTCTGAACTTCAACCGTTCCATGACATGATGGATTTTCTAAGACACTCCCATATCCATCATGCCCTCAATATCAATCCTACCATATACATATCTCATATTGAGCAGTTCTGGAACCGTGCCTCTGTACAAACCATCAATGGAGTTTTGTCTATAATATCCAAAATTGATGGCACTTCCATCACAGTAACTGAGGAATCCATTCGACATCATCTGCATCTTCAAGATGCCACAGGTATAACAAACCTAACCCTTAATGCATTAAATACTGGTCTTCATGATATTGGATATAGGGGTCCTGCTGATTCCTTTACTTTCTTGAAAGCACACTTTTCACCTAAATGGAAATATCTTGTGCATATTATTCAGCAGTGTATTAGCCCCAAAAGAACTGGTTGGTCAGAATTTTCCTCAAATATTGCCACTGCCTTAGTGTGCTTTTCAACGGGCCAACAATTCAAATTTTCAAATATGATTTTTCAGGGGATGTTAAGGCATCATTCCCTAAAGAATGGGAAATTTTTGATGTATCCTAGATTTTTGGCAGAGATAATTGCAAACACTTGCACCACTTCTCATATACATAAGAGGATACGTGTTTCCATCGGCACTCAATATCTTCCATTAAAAGGCTTTTAAAACAAAGTGCCAATTTTTTGAGTATAGATGTTCCATTGCCTTCTGCAATGATCAACATCATTCCAAGAAACAGAGGAGAGGGTCCTGAGCAGGCTCAGCCTAACACTATTGCTTCACCCCCAGGACCCCAACCCCCTCCTCATGATACACAAACGCCTTCTGCTCCTATTAATCAGCCAATATCCACACTAAAATATCTATATAAAAGAAAAAGAGGTCCAGGAGCTCCTTCCTCCTCAGCCCTCAGACAAGAGCCAAATAACCCTGTGCAGGAGGACACTTCTGCACAGAATATCCAAAGGGTACACATTGAGGACACTCCCATCCTCACTCAGGAGGTGGACATCTCACCAGAGATAGTCCATAAGGGTTCTGTGGCTGACACTACTGCTGTCTCTGCACAAGAGGCACAGGACAGTGCCAACATCATTAAGACCACGCCCATGGCAACAGCAAGTGTGCAAACACCAGCTGGAAGTCCCCAGAACCAAGAACAGAGGGGCCCAGATGTTTCTACTTCTGGTATTCATGCCAGTGATAGATCCCAAGCACCACATATGTTTGCTGATCTTGAGGCTAGTGTGCAACTTATGTTGTTAACGGATCCTAAGATGAAACCTGTTGTAGCTATGTTGGAATATCAAAAGTCCATCATTGCTACACAGGGAGCACAAATCATTACGCTCAAGCAGGCAGAAGCGGCTCAAAATCAGAGGATGGATTATCTCCATAAAGGGTTTACCCTCTGTGGAAATAAGATCATGCAATTAGAGCGGTTGATTCAAACCCAAGTGGCAAAGGTTGTAGGTCCTCCTGACCAAACCAATGCTTCCAAAAAGGGGGAGAATCAAGAGTTTCCTAAAGCAGTTCAAGCAGCTCCAACAGAATCAGTCCAAGCAGCTCCAACAGTTCAACCATCTAGGCTAACAGTCCCAACAGCTTCTCAAGCTGTTAGCCTAGAAACTCAAGCTGTTTCTTCAAGACCAACTGGAGTTGTTATAAGAGAAACAACTCAGCCTCCCAGCAGTTCAGTCCAAGCAACATCTTCTGCTACAAAGATAAGGGCAAGGGTATTCTTATTGAGTCTCCAAAGCAAAAATTTTCTTCCAGAGAAGCCCAGATTGCCTTTGATGCTGAAATTGCCAGAAAATTAGCAGAAGAACAAGATCAAGAGTTAGACCCGCAATCCCAGCCTCCAATGGAAGATGATGAAACCCTAGGTGATTACCTAAAAGGGTTTGTGGTCAAGCAAGGGGAAAAGAAGAGGAAGATGCCAACAGGGCATTCTAAGGCTGAGCATAGAAGATTTCTAATAAATTTTGCCTTTGCAGCTGGTATCCCAAAGAAAATGGCTCAGTCCATGAGCACAGAAAGGCTGCAAGATATCCATGACAAAGAGATGGACAAAAGAAAGAAAGCCAAAGTCTCCCAAGAAGTCCAAATATCCCAAGAACCAGTTGAAACTGGTACAAGTGTTGTTCAAACTGCTTCCAGTGCCCCTGCTCCTTCTGTTCAAGCAGCTACTTCTATTCCTAAATCAGAGTCATTGTCTCAAGCAAAGCTGGATCAGGTTAAGAAGGTGTTGTTTGAGCAACAACTACAAAAGGCGATGGAGTTAGAGAAATTAATAGACCAGCATGACTTTACAAACCTCTTATTAATTACTGGTATGCTAAGCCAATGGACAATATTGACTTAAGATTTCAGTTTGTAATAAGAAGGGAATCTGGTCCAGAAGAAGAGTATGACAGCTTCTTGCATATGGCTCAAAAGATGACTAGAGATGAGCTCACAAGAATGCACAATATTGGGTCTGTGACACAAGTAAGATCAGCTCTACCACAACTAAAGCAAGTCATCAAAGATCTGAAGAGCATTGTTGATCCTGAGTCTATAAGGAAAGATATAGAGGATGCAAATGCAAAGGGAAAGAAGATCAAGCAAGTTGATCTGTTTGTCAAATCAAGGACTTACAGAATAAAATTTACAGATGGATCTGGTATGTTCTTCAATTTTGAATTCTATGATCTACCAAAAGCTATGCTACTCCAGATGAAATCTGTTAAGATATCTTGTGATAGAGAAGAGATGAAGAAAGAGTTTTTGAAGGCTGTAAATCAGAAACTTGCACAGTTGTAAGTTTTTGAAAGCCTTGGTTTGTAAATAACAGTTTACTTGTTTATTTCCTTATCTGTATAGAACTTAAAGTCTTGTACAAAGAATTTAAGTTAGGGGGAGATTGTTGGGAAATAGTCTAAGTAGTTCAAGCTGTTAGTTAGACTTCTCAAACTGTTAGTAGAATTTCTATGTAAATACAAAGTTCATGCTGTTAGTAGAAGAATCTCGAGCTGCTAGTGTAAAAGTTCAAGCTGCTAGAGTAAACCAACTCAAGCTGCTCTGTTCAAGCTGTCAAGTGATTCAAGCTGCTCAACAGTTTCATAAACAGAAAGTGCTGATATTCAGGAAAAGATATCTACACGAAGATTCCAGCATATCTACTATCAGAGAAGTCATAGTCCTTCAAGGAAACAAATCAAGAAGCAATATAAATACATAGAATAGGTCTTTCTATTATATAAGAGTTTTTCTGCATATTCAAGATTGTAATTGCTTTTTGTTTAAGTTTCCATAAGCCTCTAAGGTTGTAAAACCCTAAGAACTGTTTGTGTTCTTCGTCTAATCAAACAGATTAGAGGTGATTGTAATCATTGAAGTCAGCAATACAAGCAGTTTTGATTATTACTTGTGTTTATTTGCTATTGATTCTGAAAGCTATTGTTAAAATAATTAAGTGTTATTCCGCAAACTTCTTAATTAAACTTTGATTCAAAGCAAGATTATTGATTTATACTCTGATAAATTCAAATCACTTAGTCTTGGTTAATTAGTTTCAGATATCGACAGAAGTCATTGGAACTTTGAGGGCCTACAACTTTAAGTGACAGAAGAAGGAGAGGGAATTTGATCAAGTACAGGACCCTGAAATGTACTTCGGGAAATCAAAGACATCAACTTCTAGTGAACTGAACTCGGGGGGCCACAACATTCTTTTCTGGAGAAGAGGAAATACCAGTTGAAGCTGAAGAATCTGGTAGTAGAGCATTCGTAGGGTTTTCTAAACCGGAAGACACACCACACAACTCAGGTACAACTTTTTAAGGCTATACCAAAATGCCTATGAGCACTAAATCAGTTGAAGAGCATCTAAATCTTCTATCTTCGTTTGTAGCAGCATATGGCAATTGCGTTCAAGGTAAAATCAACGATCCAACTCTGTGGTAAGAGGATTACAATCAAGTAGATCCGGGCGATTTAGAACAAATGGACCTACAATGGCAACTGACCATGGTAACGCAGAGGGTTAAAAGGTTTATGAAGAGAATGGGTAGAAATATGAGTGTAAGCAGCAAAGTGGGTTTGACAACTCAAAGGTAAAGTGTTACAATTGTCAAGGATTGGGACATTTATATAGAGAGTGTCAAAGGCCTAAGGTTGAGAACTATCAGAATCAGAATCAGGGAAGACATAATTCGGGTAGTTCAGGGAATCAAGTTGCGGTAGCTGGTCTGTTAATGAATGTATCTTCTAACAGACAGCTAGATGGTACATATGATTGGGGTACTCATCCAGAGTCTAATGCCAGAGCTTTTATGGCTAAGGTAACTAAGACCGAAGAAAGAGCTGAAGTGGAAAAGGAGACACCCAGCAGTCCGATTCAATTCTGTTGATACACTATGTGTGACGATAACGGTCTAGATATGTAATAGATAGTCATATGTAATAGATGAGGCTTTATTAATACAAGCTATGTGTGTTAATTCACGATTGTGTATGATATCTGCATTTGCATACTAAGTTCTAGAGTGTCAAGTTTAGTTCTAGACTGTGATGTTAACTTCTAGAATGTGATGTAAAGTTCTAGAATGTGATGTTAAGGTCTAGACTATGAAGATAAGTTCTAAGGCTAAGCGTCGAACTTAAGCCAACCCAGACGAACTTAGTGAAGATAAGTTCGTAGGGTATTGGGCATGTTCGTGGGCTTGGGCCTAAACGAACTTAATTGGTTTAGTTCGAACTTAATTGGTTTAATTAGAACTTAATCCATTTTATTTTGTAATCTTGGAGTAATACGTTTTTCAGAGCTTGTGAGTGCACGTGCGAGCTAGAAAAGGCATTTAAAAGAGTTTCTTGGAGAAATACACCGTGTGGGGTCGTTTCTTTCATCGGCTAACATCGTGTTTGGCTCCGGTTTTCGTGCACGATCGATCCGTTAAGTGTCTAACAAGGATTCCGCACTCGTTGGATGGTGTCGCGTCAAGATCAGACCCGTAGACGTTGTGACCTTGTAAGTGGTATCAGAGCCATCGTGATTGTTCTTCGTGTTCGTTGCGTTTTGTGAACATTCATAAGGTTTCTTGACGTTTTTACTGGATAAGTCACGTATTTTCAAAGTTTTCAAAGTTCTACGAGCAAGTTTACTGGATAAAGTTCATATTAGTTCATCTTTTCAGTCGAAATCAGTGTTTTTAATCTTAAAAACATTGGTTTAATCTGAAATCTTGAAAAAATCAAATTTTTGGCCGTTTCTCGAACTTGCGGCGCTCGAACATAGGGGTTGTATTAGGGTCCTTCGAACTTGTCAGAATACACTCCTCTGTTAATCTGGTTCGAACTTTTCAGGGAATTCGAACTTGTCTGGGATTTGAAATTATTGGGTCTCGAACTTGGTTGGAATTCGAATTTATTTGGGTTCGAACTTGTCAGAAGTTTTAGGGTTTTTCGAACTTGACTTCGTTCGAACTTGTCAGAAAGATTAGGGTATCTCGAGGCTTTCGAACTTGTTGATTTCAAACTTAACACAATTCAAATTTAATTTACAAAACGAATTTAAAATTAAAATTGTACGAACTTAATTAAGTCCGTAAGATTTGTTTTAAGTTTATTTTTAAATTAAATTGTTTAAGTTCGAAAACAAAAAGTTTTAAAAGAATGTTAAGTTTACATAAGTATATGGAAATGGACCATGAGGTGGGTAAATCTAATATACCACCCAAGCAGATGAAAACAAAAGACTATTATTGGTGGAAGGACAGATTTGCAGACTTTGCGAGATTCAACGACATGCGTATGTGGATATGCATAGACAAAGGCTACATTCCCCCACCACAAGAACTCGAGGGTCGATTAAAGGTTTCTTTGTATCAAAATATGAAAGATGACGACAAGAAGATTTATGAAGCCGAGAATCGAGCACTATCATTGATTAGAATGGCACATCCTGTGGAAATTATGCACACATTTAGAAATCATAGAACTTCTAAACAGCTCTGGGAAGCTTTAGAGAAGAGATGTGAGGGAAATCCTAGGTTAAGAAAGGGGAGGACGGAGATGTTAAAGCAGCAATTTGCGATATTCAAGGAACTGAAGAATGAGACCTTGGATGAAACGATTACTAGATTCTATCATCTACTAACAGAACTTGATAATCACAGTGTTGAGTATCAAGAAACAGAAAAGATAGAGAAGCTTCTAGATGCTTTACCAGCAAAGTGGGAGATGTACACTACACTGAGAAAGCATGATGAAGAAAAGTTTAAGACTCTCACTCTATGAGGAGTCATCGGGACGTTGAGGGCCTACAACTTCAAGTTGCAGAAGAAGGAAAGGGAATTTGAACAATTACAGGATCCTGAAATGTACTTCGGGAAGTCAAAGTCATCAACTTCTAATGAACTGAAGACAGGGGCCACAACATTCTTTTCTAGAGAATAGTCAATACCAGTTGAAGCTGAGGAATCTGGTGATAGAGTGTAAGGTCTGCTCTCTACGGCGCGACACCTTCCAACGATTGTAAGGTCTGCTCTCTACGGATCTATCTTGACGCGACACCTTCCAACGAGTGCGGAATCCTCGTTAGCGGCTTGACGGTAAGACCACGCACACCAAAACATGGAGACTAGCACTGTGACAGACGAACAACTAGAACGCCCCAACACAGTGATTCTCTCCATACGAAACTCACTGATTGCAATCATGTTCGAGATGCTAATCCTCTGACAAAGTCTGCAAAAAGTATAATAATTAATCGAATTAACCCTTACTTATACTGACAGGTTCGACTTTGTCTATGACAAATTCGAACTTGGCCCAAGGCCTATTCGAACTTGTCCTCCTACACAACTTCGAACCTAGCCTAAACTCAAACTTTATCTTTCAAACTTATGTTTGAACTTATGTTTCCGCTTATGTTTGAATTTATCTTTGAGTTTCATGTTTGAACTTATTGTAATACGTTAACCTAAGTTCAAACAAACAAACAATCAATATCAAACATATATAATCAAACATATATATCAAACACTTGTTATTATTCAATATCAAGTAAAATGTCTTACGCAAAATGCTATCTAAACTTAGACTACTATCGTCACACAGGATGTACTAACAGACTCCCCCTTGACGATGGCTTCTAACTTTTTACATTTTGTCTAACTACTTGAACCATATAAACTACTACCTGCATATAATCCTATATATACACATCCTCTAACTATCTTTTGGAACTTCCTACATTCAGATCTCCAGCCTTCATGGAAGAAAATTGGCTGATCATGAAGTTTTTGCAGGTCATCCTTGAATAGGTTGATCAGATGTAGAGGATCGTATACCTTCAAAATCGTCTTCACTTCTAGATCCTCCATGATAGCTTCAGCCGTTTCATTGTCTACATACCACCACTTCATGTTTCCAAGAACATCCTGTGGCATAGACTTCAACGGTACTTTCTTCAAACATCGGACTGGATTATAAACCATCCTAGCCCAAGCTTTACCTGTAAGGGGATCAATCCTTGTCTCATCTTCAACTCTCTTGCCTGACCTCGACTTTATCTTTTCAAACTTTCCAGACCTCCCCTCCCTTCTGATGATTTTTGCTATTACTTCAGCATAGGGGTCATCTCCCAAGTTAATAAGCTCCTTCCAGGCCAGATCCTTTACTTCGCTTTTGGGAAATGTATTAAAAACCTTCAAGGTTCTCTTCAAATACTGAATCCCGTCTCTTCTTTTAAGGATAAAAAGCTGCAGTTTTCTGTCGAAGAACCAGCTAATAATTCCACCAGAAAGATTCTCGGAGTCTGGTATTCCCATTCTCCGTTTCATCTTAGGCTCTGCCCTCTTCTCTTCGTTTCGGAATCATAGATTTAACAGTTCAGCTCTAGATGGTTTTCTCTCAGCTTCCTCCAACTCTGAATCTTCTACCGATGCCAGCTTAATCTCATCAATATCGATCACATTTTGATTGTTTTGCACATATAGCTCAGTGATAGGATGTGATTGGATGATCACTTCATCTACATTATCATCTTCATCTTCCACAGTCTCTTCATAAGATTTCCAATCAACTATGTCTTGAGGAACAAGCTCACCTTTCTCCAAATCTTCAATATCATCTTCAAAATCAAATTCTATATCTTCTTCTTCAATATCAATTAGAGCGTCAATCATCTCGCTCTTTACCGCCTTTGAAGAACTAGCTTCACCTCCTTCGACTCCTTCGACTCCAGACTGACTAGGATCCCCCAGAACTAATGAATGCTGAGCACTTGGTATATTTTCTGGCTAACTTTCTTTTCGTGCATCGGGATCATTGCCATCGTCATGTTCTCTCCTTATCTCTTGAGCTTCTCTGCAGCTGGTCTCCCCTTGAGCCTGAAGATATATCATTAATTGCTTGATCGGCGACAAATGTCTTCAATTCAATATTTTTTTTATCAATCTTTGCATTATGCGTATGTAGTACATTAACTGCTTTGGACAGCTGGAAGATTTGGACTGTCTGGAAATCTACCTTGCTTCTTAGCACTGAGAAACGCTGGTTGTCTGTGAATGTGGATGATGTGAATGGAACGGATGTTATTGGAGATGGCGTGATTGATGGTTGAACAGATGGTTGAACGAATGGTTGAGCGGCCGGAATCTCAGGCTCTGAAGCAGAAGCAGATGAAGCTCCCTGCATAAACCTGTGCCTTTTTGCCCTTTGTCGTGGCACTAGAGGGGTAGTATCTTCAGCTTCAAAATCAGGATCGTCGTCATCTGAATCTGTAGATGCCTTTTTTGCTGCCTCTCTTTCACTAACCACGACTCTGGATCCATATCTACCTATTCTGACAGCCGGATCAACTTGCTCTATTTCCACTTCCTCCACGTCTTCCGACTCAGAATCTGAGGTGGTCAAAGCTTGACCTTCTGCCTCAGGTTGATATTCATCGATGTCGCGCATAAGATCATCGAAACTAGCTGGAGGCTCTAAGATTTTATCAACTAGATCAGCATTAATTTCCTCCAGAGTTTCCACTCGAGGATCAATTACTAGTGCCACACCAGAAGGACCCGCAGCGTCCGATGAAGGACCTGCTTCCAATGACTCTTGTACCCTGCTGGAGCTTGGCCTTGAAGACTGAATAGGTCTTTCTTGAGCTCTTTGGCTCCTTCTTTGTTGTGCTGGACGTCGTTGGTGTTGCTGAGGTTGTTGCTGCTGTGGCTGTACTTGCTGCGGCTACGGCCCTTCTCCAGCCCAGTTTTCACCCTCCGGGGCCACATACTCTGGATTTACCACTGCACCAAAAGGAGGTGCATCCAGTGGTCTAATCACCTCAGCGCTACGGGCGTAATGTGATTGACAATCAGCAAAAATACGTTTGTCTATCACTGCCACACTCTGAAAATCTGCTAGCTGTGGCAGATTCGACAGAAAGTGTTGAATCATCGTCGTTTCTAATCGCGGATACATCAGAAATCTCTCCCGCGCTGGAGCAGTTATTTGGTGAACAAACTCCGCAAAGAACATTTCGGAGTAGCTGAAATTCTTATTATACACCAATGCAATCATCGCAAACTGCATGTTGGATACTATATAATCAAAACCGGCCTTTTTAGGTGCAAAGCACACCATAATGACGTGCGCTAGGTACCTCCATTGGCCTATCAGACCGCTCTTCATATACGCAGCTTTAGCTATATCCAGTCCATACCCCATTTTTAAAAAGGCAGCTTGCCTTATGTCCAAAGTGAAATCGATCGGCCCTGCCTCTTGCTCGACCGTCCCGAGCTGCAAGACTCTACGTAGCATATCAGCAGAAAACACAAGAGGATGCCCAGCCACTCTTGTCCTCAACACCGTTGGCGTCACGGTACAGTCCACTTGCAAATGATCCCAAAATTGCCTAACATACGGCAATATGATTTGCACATTATGCGACAGTGCATATGACACCCTGGAATGTGCCAAGAAATCCACCATGGGTCTAAACGCCTAAGCCTCAGGAAGCTCCCGATCTGGCGATATGACAATATTATGCTTCTGAAAGAAGGCTCTTTCACCCATACATGCACATTAAACAGTAGCATATATTAGAAGTGAAAAATAAAAAAATAAAAATAAAAATAAAACTTGATTAAATCCAAATTTGTTTTATTTTGAACTTATGTAAGTTCAAAATCCAACACATATGAATTTCTACAAGTTTGAATTAAAATTATGCAAACATTTCGATTTTAATAATAAACTCGAATGACATGTTCGAATTTGACTGAATTCGAGTTTGTTCATACATTCGACTTTCCTGACAACTTCGAAGATGATGAACAAAGTCGAATTCGGTCACTTTCAACCACAAATCCATGATTTAAACCCCATTAGACTTAGAAAATTGTATTCACTAGTCCTAGTAGGTTCTAATCGAAGATATATGTAACTTTTTTGAGGTTTCACCGGTTAAAACTTGTTATTTTGAATCACTAAGTTTAAAACCTTAAAACTTCAAAAGTGGTCGATTTTTGCTAAAATTGAGTCCTAAACTACCTAAATCTTGTATAACACTTATCTTTATACCTAGATTATCAAGTAGAGTCGAACACAGACGAGCAAAACATCGAGGAATAGTTAAAAATTCGAAACGGCAAAGTCGAAGATAAACTCGAAATCACGTAGAGCAAGTTCGAAGATGGAAATTCGAAGGTAGATGAGATTTAATGTGCACTGTTGACCTTTAAATACTCAACCATATTCGAACTTGTACTTAAATTCGATTTTACTGACAGTTTCGAATATTAATTCAACTTTGTCTTAAATTCGAATTTAAATGAAAAATTTTAAAATCTTTGAATAAAATTCAACTTTTTCATATTTTTTAACCTTTTCGAGTAACGAAACACACTATGCAAAATTTATTCACACAAAGTAATAGATTTTCATGTAATGTATGTTTATTCAACTAAAAATGCATCCTCAGTAACTTTGACATTTTTCCTAAAAGTAAAAAATAAAAATAAACTAAACTAAAATAAACTAATAATAAAATAAAATAAAATAAAATAGAATAAAATTTTGAACAAAATTTAAGCTTAAACTACTTCTAAAATATTTTTAAATTTACATCCTATACTAACAGAATATTTTTGGCGAGAAAGTCAAAGAGAGGTTCAATCAGATAGCAGTGTCAAATACGCACTTTCAGTATCTTACTTTCACACTTAGGAATTTTTGTTTCCTTTGATTGTTTGTCATGACACACATTTCTAGGAGATCGTTGGTATTATTTTCCCTTTAAACATTTTACACTTTAGAATATCCTTTGGCCTTTTTATTTATCAAGAAACTACCTTACGTGACTCATACTTAGACATACTTTTATGATCAATGCATACACACAACGATTATAACTTTTCGGTACTGCAAATTTTCTTTAAAAAGGCAAACGTCGGACACAGTTCTGTATTTACATACAACAGAGTGTCTTAGTTTGTCTTAAAGTTTATTTTAAAGCTAGCAAGACAGCGGTGACAGGTCTGTACCGACGTACAACAAAGCGACTTATCTTGCTAACGCGAATCAAACCAGAGGCAACAGGTCTGTACTTACGTACAATAGAGTTACTTGTTTTGACTCTCAATTCAGTATCATGATTTTTCTATTCTTTTATTTTCTTTAAGATGTATCTGATGTTGCTATACATCCCCCAGAAAATTTGCATACCTCATTTAGAATCAATGTCTGTATGTCTCTAACATAAAAATTAAGACCATTTGGTCATACATCTAAGTTAGTGACACGTCTGACCTTTTCTTGAATATTTTATCAGCCTTAAGATTCCATTTGAAACTAGATAATGTATTTCACTTAGAGTTTTAGGAGCATTATGTGTGAAAGCTTAACACTTAGAGTTTGTATCAACTGTGCTAATTTTCGTCACTTTGAACCTATGAATTTAAGACTTAACTCATTTTTTAATATTCTCTTTTTTTGAACTTTTTATGGTTTTCTCTCTTTTTTATTTTGTTTTTCATAAATAAGAATAAGAACATAAACTAACAAACTAACTTACTATAAACAGAAAGAAATTCAACTAAGCTATTAAACTTACTATAAAGAGAAAGAAATCTACTACTATAAAAAGAAATTCTAATAAGGTCAAGTTACTCTGGATTACACATTCCGTTTAGTTGAACTAACAACTCAAAATGTGACTTATCAAAAGCTTTGGTAAATAAATCAGCATTATTATCTTGTGTTGCTACTTTTATCAACTTAATTAAATTCTTTTCAGCACAATCACGTATAAAGTGGTGTCTTATGTCTATGTGTTTGGTTTTACTGTGTTTAACTGGATTATTGGTTATTGCAATAGTTGACTGGTTATGTATCCTAATAGGAGTATGAGTATAAGTCAAACCGTAGTCCCACAATTGTTACTGTATCCACAAAACCTGTGAACAGCAACTACAAGCAGCAACATATTCGGCCTCGCACGTTGACACGGCTACCGAAGTCTGTTTCTTGCTTTGCCAGGAAACGAGTCTCCCTCCAAGGAACTGACAACCTCCAGTTGTTGACTTGCGAATCAAGCTGCATCATCCATAGTCTGAATCCGTGAATGCCTAAAATTCCAGATCACCATCCGCGAGATACCAAAGTCCCAGCTTTGGTTTTGACTTGAGATATCTTAGAATCCGCTTCACAGCTTTCATGTGCATCTCTTTTGGATTAACTTGAAACCTAGCACAAATACACACAACAAACATTATGTCAGTTCTAGAAGCAGTTAAATACATAAGTGATCCAATCATGGCTCGATATAACGTCGGATCCACATCGGTGTCACTTTCTGTACCCGGTCCGAGATTATGATTCACTTGAATCAGCGTGCTGAAGTGAGCTGTCAACTTGGTTCCTTCCATCCCGAAGCGCTCTAGAATGTCGTAGACATACTTCGTCTGATGAATAAACATGCCCTCCTTCCTCTGTTCGACTTGCAAACCCAGAAAGAAGTTTAACTCACCCATAGCACTCATCTCAAACTTAGACTTCATCACCTTTTCAAAGTCTTTGCACATCTGCTTGTCTGATGACCCAAAATAATATCATCGACGTAGACTTGTACCAAGATGAAATGTTCACCCTTACGTTTCACAAACAGCGTACTATCTATTCTCCCTCTTTCAAACCCGTTGTCTAAAAGATGATTAGATAGTGTCTCGTACCACGCCCTTGGTGCTTGATGTAGTCCATACAAAGCTGTTGGGAAATAGTCTAAGTAAGTTCAAGCTATTAGTTAAACTTCTCAAACTGTTAGTAGAATTTATATGTAAATGCAAAGTTCATGCTGTTAGTTGAAGAAACTCGAGCTGCCAGTGTAAAAGTTCAAGCTGCCAGAGTAAATCAACTCGAGCTGCTCTGTTCAAGCTGTCAAGTGATTCAAACTGCTCAACAGTTTCATAAACAGAAAGTGCTGATTTTCAGGAAAAGATATCTACACGAAGATTCCAGCATATCTACTATCAGAGAAGTCATAGTCCTTCAAGGAAACAAATCAAGAAGCAATATAAATACATAGAATAGGTCTTTCTATTGTATAGGAGTTTTCTGCATATTCAAGTTTGTAATTGCTTTTTGTTTAAGTTTTCATAAGCCTCTAAGGTTGTAAAACCCTAAGAACAATTTGTGTTCTTCGTCTAATCAAACAGATTAGAGGTGATTGTAATTATTGAAATCAGCAATACAAGCAGTCTTGATTATTTCTTGTGTTTATCTGCTATTGATTCTGAAAGCTTTTGTTAAAATAATTAAGTGTTATTCCGCAAACTTCTTAATTAAACTTTGATTCAAAGCAAGATTATTGATTTATACTCTGATAAATTCAAATCAGTTAGTCTTGGTTAATTACTTTTAGATCCTGACAAGTGGTATTAGAGCCAGGTTGTTCTTTGTTTTTCAAAGTCGAAAGTTTTCTTTTAAATTTTTTAATCTTTTGCAATGGAATTTGAAAATAGTAGCAGTGGATCTGGGCAAGGACTCAAAGTGCCTATGCTCAAGCCCACTGAGTTTGAGATGTGGAAACTCAGGATTAAACAGCATATTCAATTTATTGATTATGCCATATGGGAAACTGTTGAATTTCCTCCTGTAGTTGATCCAGAACTTGATGATGAGGGTAAACCAGTCAAAACTCCTCCAAAAACTGAACTTGAAAGAAAGGCTAGAATGAATGAAGTGAAAGCTCTTACACTTTTACAAATAGCCATTCCTAATGCTTATCAACATCAGTTCAAAAAGTTTTATACAGCTCATTCTCTTTGGAATGCTTCAGAGAAAAGATTTGCTGGTAATGCCAGTACCAAGAGAAATCAAAAGGATCTTTTGAAACAGCAGTATGAGAACTTTTCTGGTGGCAAGAATGAAAACCTTACTCAAATCTTTGACAGGTTCAACAAACTGATAAGTGAACTGGAAAGTGCAAAAGTCAGCCGGGATCAAGATGAAGTCAACAGAAAGTTTCTCAGATCTCTTGGAGAAGAATGGACAGTTTATGCTGCACAATGGAGAACAAAAGACACTCTTGATGAGATAGAACTGGATTATCTGTACAACAAACTGAGATTGATACTAAAAAGAAATCCTTTTCTTATAATCACAATACTGCTCTTCTGTCTTCTGAAAAATCTAATAGCAGTGATTTCTTTTCAGGTGGTGATGGCAACTCTGCTGAAGCTCACTATGAGGCTTTTGTTGCCAATGATGGACTGTTTGCTCTAAATGCTGAAGATTTAGAACAAATTCATCCAGATGATCTTGAAGAGATGGATTCAAGTGGCAACATGCAATGCTGACCATGAGGGCCAAAAGGTTTCTTAAAAGAACTGGAAGGACCAACTTTCAAGCCAGAACAGAAGGCAAACCAGCTTTTGATAAGTCAAAAGTTGAGTGCTATAAATGTCATAAGCTTGGTCACTTTGCCAGAGAATGTAGATCTCAAGGTCAACAGTCATCAAGGACTCCACAGCCCAATCAGACATCATCATCAACAGCACTTGTCTCTCAAGAAGACAACGTGTTTGACTGGAGTGATCAGACAGAGGAAGAGTTTCAAAATCAAGCTCTAATGGCAGAAACATCAAATGTCTCCTTCACTGAACTACCATCTGAGGTAAATTCTAAACTCTGCTCTCAATCATGCAAAAATATGGTTAAAAAGTACAGAGACCATAATGAGAGCATGTGCAAAACTCTAGCTAAGATGGAAGAAAGGAGATATGAATATATGCAAGCCATAGAAGATCTTGAAAAACAGATCAATGACTATAAGGATAATGAGATTTAAATGGGACATGATTGAACATATCATGAGTGGGAGAAAAAGGAGCTAAATAAGAAAATAGAATCCCTGAATAAAAAGGTAGAAGAGACTGAACAAAAGGTGTTAGAGTCTAATAATAAACTAGAATCTGTCAATATAGATCTAGGTAACTTCAAATTGGCTAATCAAAAGCTGGAACACCTAATGGAAGTCCAATTTAAAGATAGGGTAAAATCTCTGGTTAATCCCAAAGAAAGCATAGGCTACAGGGCTACTCCACCCCCATACAACAACAAATACATTCATCCAATGAGTGAAGTTGCTGATAGACTTGTCAATGAACCATTAGACGAGTCTATGACTACTGTAGATCCTATCCTTGATACCAGCCCTGAATCTAAAGAAGATCAGATTCAAAATAGAGAGTATGAGTGCACAGCAGTTGAGAAGGAACACAAAACAATGAGTGCACCCATAGAGATCCAAGCCCCCAGTAAGAAAGGAAAAGAGAAGATAAGTGTATGCAATGCTGCTCCACAAGTTTCTGTACATTCTAACTGTAACACTGCATCTTCTTCAAAGAATAATAAAAAGGGTAAAAATGTTCCTGTCTGCACATGCCAAAAGCATGGTGTTCAAATGTTTCCCAAACAACAGCAGGTTAGGGGAAATCAGAGGAACATGAACCAGAAATTGTCAGATAAATCTGGTTCTCCAATTCAAATAGTCAAAAGGTGTTTTCACTGTGGCAGGAAGAATCACTTGGCCAAGGATTGTTTTTATAAACCAGCTGTTGCAAAACAGACTGTAAATCAAAAAAAATCAAATCCTACTCAGGCAAAAAATTCAAAGGTCAAACCTTCTACTACACCAGTTCCAAAGAAAACAGTTGATCACATGCTTTCAAAAGTTAATAAAAAACAGTCCACACACCAAAAACAAGTTTTGGCAAAGCCTAAATTAAGCTTTAAACAAATATGGTGTGTCAAGGACAAATCTTCAGATCAAATTGCTGATGCAAAAGATCAGGCTGCTAAGCCAAATTCTGAAGCTGTTAGTGCAAATACTGAAGCTGTTAGCACTAAAAACACAGATCAAGCTGCTAAGCATCAATCTGGAACTGTTAGTGAATCATCTGAGACTGTTAGAAGAAAAGATGATCAAAATACCTGGATACCTCATATAATCACTAAATACTCTCCAAAGACTCCATCAGTAGATCTCACTAAATATAAGAAGTCAAAAACAGTATTTAGTTATGTCAATGCACAAGGCCAACCCAAAACCAATCTGGTTTGGGTTTACTCCACTACTGACTAAGCTTTTATTTGTGCAGGGCAACCACAGGTCACCTCATAAAACAAGATGGCATTTGGACAGTGGATGCTCTAGGCACATGACAGGAAATTCTGAGTGCTTGGCAAATTTCAAAGGCTTTGATGGAGGATTTGTTGCATTTGGAGGCAACTCAAAAGGAGGTAAGGTTACAGGTAAAGGTACTATTAATGCAGGCAACATGATTTTCAATGATGTTTTGTATGTTGAACAGCTTAAGTATAATTTATTATGTGTCTCTTAAATTTGTGACAAACAAAACATTGTTTTGTTTACAGATTCTGAGTGCATTGTCCTTTCAAAAGATTTCAAAATTCCTGAAAATTTTGTTTTACTGAGAACACCAAGAAAGGACAATGTCTACTGTTTGGACACAGATCTTTTATCCAAATCAAATACTTTAAGCTGTTTGATATCCAAAGCGTCATCAAATGAGTCTGCTCTTTGGCATAGAAGGATGTGTCACATGAACTTCAAGTCCATGAATGTTTTGGTCAAAAAGAATCTGGTTAGAGGTTTACCACAAAAGGAGTTCATATGTGATGATCATTGTGTAGCATGTCTTAAAGGCAAGCAACACAAAACTTCTCATAAGGCGAAAGAAGTAAATTCAATCTCATCTGCTCTTCAGCTGATTCATATGGATCTATTTGGTCCAACATCTGTGTTGAGTTTGAATAAAAGGGCTTACTATTTAGTTATTGTTGATGATTTCACCAGATTTACTTGGGTTTACTTTCTTAGGTCCAAAGATGAAACTGCTGAGCTAGTTAAGTCTTTTATCCTTAAGATAGAAAACCAATCCAACTCAAAAGTTAAGGTGATAAGATCAGACAATGGAACTGAATTTAAAAATCACATTCTAAACAGTTTCTGTGAGTCCAAAGGTATTTCTAGACAATATAGTGCACCAAGAACACCACAGCAAAATGGTGTAGCTGAAAGAAAGAACAGAACATTAATTGAGGCTGCTAGAACAATGTTAGCTGATTCAAAACTACCAATGACTTTCTGGGCAGAAGCTGTCAATACAGACTGTTATGTTCTGAATAGGGTTCAAGTTATTCAATCTCAAGGAAAAACTCCCTATGAGTTATTCCACAACAGAAGTCCCCTAATAGCTTTCTTCAAGCCTTTTGGATGTCCATGTACTATTCTTCATACTAAGACTCACTTAGGGAAGTTTGAAAGTAAGGCTGAAGAAGGATTTTTTGTAGGATACTCAAATCAAAGCAAAGCCTATAGAGTATATAACAGTGTGTCTAAAACTATTGAAGAAAGTGCCAATGTTGAATTTAATAAAAATACTGCAAATGTCAAAGGCACTGGTCCTGATTGGTTGTTTGATTTAGATTCACCAACAAATTCTCTAAGCTTTGTTGAGTATACTGCAGAAGCTGATGCATACAGGATTGAAGCTGCCAACACAAATTCTCATGCTGCCAATACAAATTCTCAAGCTGTTGGCACAAAGTTTCAAACTGCTGCAGATTCAACAAATTGGGATGATTACACCACTATACCACTTCTGTCATGTGACCCTCCAGGGGTTCTGAATGCTCAACATGATACAAATCTAGATACTGAAGTGCCACTCCCAAGTCCTGAGAGAACAGCTACATCACAAAGGGAACCAGTCCCAGATTCTAGTCAAGCTGTTTCAGAAGCTGAACCATTCACTGGTCCTGATAGAGATGATACAAATCTTGGATCTTCTTTTTCAACAGAGAGAGAGCCTACACTCAGAGTTCACAAGTATCATCCTCTCAATCAAATACTGGGTGATCCAAGTACTCCTGTACAAACAAGGAAGATGGTTCACAATGAGACTGTTGCTGCTGAACAAGCAGTTCCTGAATTCAGTCTAGCTGCTTTTGAACATGCATGTTTCATGTCTCAACTAGAACCTAAAAAGGCATCAGAAGCATTGAAAGATTCATCCTGGATTGAAGCAATGCAAGAAGAGCTTCTACAGTTCAAGATTCAGAATGTATGGACACTGGTTGATCTTCCTAAAGGAAAGAGAGCAATTGGTACAAGATGGGTATTCTGAAACAAGAAAGATGAGAGAGGGATAGTCATCAAGAATAAAGCAAGGCTAGTAGCTCAAGGGTACACTCAAGAAGAAGGCATAGATTATGATGATGTATTTGCTCTAGTGGCAAGAATTGAAGCCATCAGACTATTTTTGGCCTATGCAAGCTTCAAAGGTTTTAAAGTGTATCAAATGGATGTGAAGTCTGCTTTTCTATATGGGAAAATTGAAGAGGAGGTCTATGTATGTCAGCCTCCTGGTTTTGAGGACTACAAGTATCCAGACAGGGTCTACAAGTTAGACAAGGCTCTCTATGGTCTCCATCAAGCCCCAAGAGCATGGTATGACACTCTGTCATCATACCTTCTACAAAATGGGTTCAAGAGAGGAACTCTAGACAAAACCCTTTTCACTAAGTCCATCAAAGCTGAGATTCTGCTTGTCCAAATCTATGTTGATGACATCATCTTTGGCTCAACAAATGATTGTTTGTGCAAAGAGTTTGAAGCTTTAATGCACAAAAAGTTCCAAATGAGTTCAATGGGAGAACTCACTTTCTTTCTAGGATTGCAGGTCAAGCAGAAACCCACTGGTCTCTTCATAAGTCAATCATAGTATGTTAAAGACATACTGGAAAAGTTTGGGTACCAAGACACCAAAGTTGCAAGCACTCCAATGGATCCTCACAAGCAGCTCCATACAGACAAAGATGGCATAGATGTGGACATTCATTATACAGATCTCTAATAGGATCACTTATGTATCTAACATCTTCTAGACCTGATATTATGTTTGCTGTCTGTGTGTGTGCTAGGTTTCAATGCTCTCCAAAGGATTCTCATTTGGTTGCTGTTAAGAGAATCTTTAGATACCTAAAAGGCCAACCTCATTTAGGCCACTGGTATCTTAAAGACTCCCCTCTTACCTTAACAGCCTACTCTGACAGTGACTATGGTGGATACAACATTGACAGAAAATCCACAACCGGTGGATGTCAATACCTAGGAGCAAGACTGGTCTCTTGGCAATGCCAAAAGCAGACAACTGTTTCCACATCATCCACTGAAGCAGAATATGTAGCAGCTGCAAGCTGCTGCTCACAGGTAATGTGGATTCAAAATCAATTGAGAGACTATGGTATGAACTTCTTATCCACTCCTATTTATATTGACAATTCAAGTGCAATCAGCATTGTGCAAAACCCAGTGAAATTCCCAAAAACCAAGCATATTATAAGGGATTGTAATGAGAAGAAGTTAATACAAGTTACCAAAATACATACTGATGATCAGTTAGCTGATCTATTTACAAAACCTTTTGATGTAGGAAGGTTCACTTTCCTAGTATCAAACATTGGTATGGTAAACATGGATTAAATTGTCTTCATTATTATCAACTTTATATGCTTATTTAAGGGGGAGTCACTATTTCATTAAAAAAGATGCCTAAGTTTTAACTAACAGCTTGAGTATTTTCTCAAGCTGCTAGTTCATTTTCTCGGACTGTTAGTTAATAACTTGATCTGTCAAAGTGTGCAGGGTATTTAGGTAATTTTTAAATGTGTGTGCGCGGGACCCAACCTTTTTCAAAACCTTTAAAGGTCCCAGTTTCGTTCAGTTGTAACTACCAGTTACACAACTTCATACCACGGCCTTTCTTTTCCCTCTGAACGATTCACACACTCTTCTTTGCAACCCTAAAACCTCCGTTCAATCTTCAATGGAGTTTGTCAAAGAACACAACTGCCTACCATACTCTCTAAAGCACTCTGAACTTCAGCCGTTCCATGACATGATGAATTACCTAAGACACTCCTATATCCACCATGCCCTCAATATCAATCCCACCATATACATCTCCCATATCGAACAGTTCTGGAACCGTGCCTCTGTCCAAACCATCAATGGAGTTCCTTCTATACTATCCAAAATTGATGGCACTCCCATCACCATCACTGAGGAATCCATTCGACACCATTTGCATCTTCAATATTGCACAGGTATAACAGACCTAACCCTTGATGCTTTACATACCTGTCTTTACAATATTGGATATAGGGGTCCTGCTGATTCATTTACTCTCTTGAAAGCACATTTTTCACCTAAGTGGAAATATCTTGTACATATCATTCAGCAGTGTATGAGTCCCAAAAGAACTGGTTGGTCAGAATGTTCCCCCAATATTGCCACTGCCTTAGTGTGCTTTTCAACGGGCCAACAGTTCAATTTTTCAAATATGATTTTTCAGGGGATGTTAAGGCATCATTCCCTAAAGAATGGGAAGTTTTTAATGTATCCTAGATTTTTGACAGACATAATTGCACACACTTGCACTACTTCTCATATACATAAGAGGATACATGTTTCCCATAGGCACTCACTATCTTCCATCAAAAGACTTTTGAAACAAAGTGCCAATTTTTTGAGTGTAGATGTTCCATTGCCTTCTGCAATGATGAACATCATTTCAAGAAACAGAGGAGAGGGTCCTGAGCAGGCTCAGCCTATCATTACTGCTACATACCCAGGACCCCAACCCACTCCTCATGATACACAAATTCCTTCTGATCCTATTGTACAGCCCCAGCCCCACTAAAATTTCTATATAAAAGGAAAAGAGGACCAGGAGCTCCTTCCTCCTCAGCCCTCAGACAAGAGCCATATAACCCTGTACAGGAGGACACTTCTGCACAGAATATACAAAGGGTACACATTGAGGACACTCCCATCCTCACTCAGGAGGTGAACATCTCTCCAGAGATTGTTCATATGGGTTCTGTGGCTGGCACTACTGCTGTCTCTGCACAAGAGGCACAGGACAGTGCCAACATCATTAAGACCACACCCATGGCAACAACAAGTGTGCAAACACAAGCTGGAAGTCCCCAGAACCAAGAACGGAGGGGCCCAGATGTTTCTACTTCTGGTATTCATGCCAGTTTTTCTGATCTTGAGGCTAGTCTGCAACTTATGCTTTTGACGGATCCTAAGATGAAACCTGTTGTAGCTATGTTGGAATACCAAAAGTCCATCATTGCTGCACAGGGTGCACAGATTATAGCACTAAAGCAAGCAGAAGTGGCTCAAAATCAGAGAATGGATTATCTCCATAAGGGGTTTACCCTTTGTGGAAATAAGATTATTCAATTAGAGCGGTTGATTCAAACCCAAGTGGCAAAGGTTGTAGGTCATCCTGACCAAACCAATTCTTCCAAAAAGGGGGAGAATCAGGAGTTTCCTAAAGCAGTCCAAGCAGCTCCAACAGCATCAGTCCAAGCAGCCTCAACAGTTCCACCATCTAGGCTAACAGTCCCAACAGCTTCTCAAGCTGTTAGCCTAGAAACTCAAGCTGCTTCTTCAAAAGCAACTGGAGTTGTTATAAGAGAAGGTGTCCAAGCTCCAACCAGTACAGTCCAAGCTACAACTTCTGCTATAAAAGATAAGGGCAAGGGCATTCTTATTGAGTCTCCAAAGCATAAATTTACTTCCAAAGAAGCCCAGATTGCCTTTAATGCTGAAATTGCCAGAAAGTTAGCAGAAGAACAGGATCAAGAGTTAGACCAGCAAACCCAGCCCCCAATGGACGATGATGAAACCTTAGGTGATTACCTAAAGGGGTTTGTGGTCAAACAAGGAGAAAAGAAGAGGAAGCTGCCAACAGGGCACTCTAAGGCTGAGCATAGAAGATTTCTGATCAATTTTGCCTTTGCAGCTGGCATTCTAAAGAAGATGGCTCAGTCCATGACCACTGAAAGGCTGCAAGAGATCCATGACAAAGAAATGGACAAAAGAAAGAAAACAAAAGTCTCCCAAGAAGTCCAACCATCACAAGAACCAGTTCAAACCTGTACAAGTCATGTTCAAGCTGCTATCAGTGCACCTGCTCCTTCTGATCAAGCTGTTGCTTCCATTCAGGCATCTGAGTCATTATCACAAGCAAAGCTGCATCAAGTTAAAAAGGTGTTGTTTGAGCAACAACTGCAAAAGGCCATGGAGATAGAGAAATTGATTGACCAGCATGACTTTACAAAGCCTCTTATCAACTACTGGTATGCTAAGCCACTGGACAATATTGACTTAAGAGTTCAGTTTGTAGTGAGAAGGGATTCTGGTCCAGAAGAAGAATATGACACATTCTGGCATATGGTTCAAAAGTTGACCAGAGATGAGCTAACAAAGATGCACAATATTGGGTCTGTAACA
>JAANYP010000568.1:0-105000 GCA_020465985.1 Centrapalus pauciflorus
AAAAATATACACGTATTACGTGGGTCAAAAACTAGTCTCATATAAATTAAGTAACAAATGACGTCATAAACATCAAACATGTTGCTTAAAGCACTCCAATTGTTGAGCCTTCTTAAAATTATTTATTTTGTTCTACACGTTACCTATGGAAAGATAATTCTATATGATAATTTGAGAAATAAATGTTCACAAAATAGTTACCAATTTCTAATTCATTTAAACTATATAAATTTTATTATAATCCATAAATTCGTATTATTATTTTTTTTGGAAAATTTTTCAGGTTAATTTTTTCTTTTTGATTTAGTGAAATTTGAATACTAATAGCTGGTTTTCAGTTTTTAAAAACTCATTTTAACAATTATAACCCGAAACTAATAGTCAAATTTCACAAAACCAAGAAAAAAAAAATTAACTTCCTAAAAAAGTAACATAAATGTTAGAAAACGCAAAAACCAAAAAAACACTTGGTTTTTTTTCATAATAAAAACTAAATTTTATCCATAAGTTACATTTCTAGTAAGACAAACTTAGTTTGCCGCGTGAAATAGAAATCAATCATAACTACTGCCCTTTTGTCATACACCTTAATGACCAGCATCATGTTACAACAAATATATTACTCGGGTTCTCATATTTTCATCCGAAATACCTTCTTTAAGATCCCGAAAACTCAATATCAAGATAGGATTCCATACTTTCATCTCAAACATGAATGTTCTAACACAAACTTAATAACTTATTGATTCCGCAAAAACCTATACAGTGTCCTTGTAATACCTGGAACCTGCAGTCTGTTGCTCACTGATAAACGAGTCCAAGAAACCCCGACTGATGCTCATGAAAATATTGGACTCAACTTCACTCAGTGCAGTATTCACCTCGAATATTAGCCATCTTCTAGATCTACTTCATGAATGTTGCAATAGCATCACCAATCGAGCTTTTGTGAGACGAACTACGACGGTTAACCAATGAATGGGGTCTGCTCCATAAGGACTTTGGATTTTTAGAAAATAAGGAGGCGCATAACTCCAAAAGCATCGGGTTCTCATAACGCTGTCGGAGGTTTGCATACAATTTCGCTTTCTCACCGGCATCTGGTAATTCCTGTGTTCACAATAACAATCAGTTCAACCAGTTTTCGCGTGAATGATGTGCTTCATATAAAATATGTGTGTATCAAACTCAAAATTCTTACTCGAGAACTAGCTCATCTTGGAAGATTCGTTGCTACATAAACATAATGCGTAACAAAGGACGCCAAATCGTACAAAGTATGCACACTAAAATAAATTTTAATACCTTTGGCTTTTGATGTTCCACTGCTGCAGTTTCATCCTCGTGCTTGACGAGTTTTTCTTCAATATGCCCATCATCCTTGGCTGCATCACCTACTTTAGCCATTTGTACATCTTCATTGTGTTTCTCTGCCCCGGAATTACCATTTTCTTGCGATTGTTCAGCTATGGCATTTTCTTTCTTCGTTCCATTTGGTGTCTCGTTACCTTTTTCTTCTTGTTGCTTACCCTGCAAAGTAACCTCCTCTCCTTTATCTTTCATCTCAGCATCTTCATCTTGATTTTGTGAATTATCTGTACTTGATGATGTATCATCGCCATTAGGACTTCCCACCGTTGAAGTTCCCTGATAAATATTTTTTTTAAAAATGGTAAACATCAGTTTACATGTGCTTGCACCAATACTTATCATGAAGCCGACCCAGAAGCATTCGACTTTTGTAATCTTTGAGGGTGTGTTTGTCTGTTTGACTGATGAACGTATAAGGAATTGGAATTTAAACTCCAATACTTGTAATGTGTTTAGAACTTTGGATTACAAAGAAAAAGAATTAGAATTTATATAAATTCCATCGAAAGGGTTAATATTGAAAAAAAACCATCAAATTTTCATAGTTTTATCAATCTGGTCCCTCAATGTTATTTTTTACCATTTTAGTCCTCGTGTAATTTCTTTATTGTTGAAACTATGAAATTTGTTACTGGTGTGACCTGTTGTTCAGGTTTAAAAAAAAGATGTCACATTTTAGTTTAAGTTTTGTGTTGAAAACAAACCATCATGTTTTCATCATTTTATCACTCTAGTCCCTAAGACCTTTTTTCCATTAGAAAAATCAACATGTTAAAATGATTTACGAAAGTCCAACATAACTGGCTGCTTTAATTGTGCATCTATAATAGATTCAGTATGAAAAAAAAATCGTTCCAGTGACCAAACTGAAAACATGATGATTTTTTTCAATATAAACCTTAAACTAAAATGTGATGTCATTTTTTTTAACATAAACAGCAGGTTGCCGATAACGAATTTCACAGTTTCAATAAGAAAAAAAAATAAATATGGACTAAAATGATAAAAATAAAATATTATTGAGGAACCAAACTGATAAAACTATAAAAATATGATTTTTTTTTTCAATATCAACCCCTATCAAAATACTTAATTGAATGAAATTGTCATTCCTAGCTATTTGTAAAAGAATTAGATTCCAACACTTCACAACCCACACACCTCTCTAGGCTCCAGTTGACAGTTGACACTAAACAAAATGTCCTAGCCCAGCCCGCCAAACACACTCAGGACGGGAATTTAAATTCCACGTTCCGCACATCAAATGTACCCTGAGAGTTCAGGAAGTAAATGAGTTCACATACCCCGGGTTTGACCTCTTGGACCAAACCATCACTTGTTTCAGGCTGATCATCGGCTGAATGCACAACCTGCTCACGCTCCTGCCTGCGCCGCATCATGATACATATAGCACATAGACAATCATCCTTATGGCGCTTGACCCTGCTTTTAAATCGAGAACCAAGAATACGATTTATAGATTTATCTAGAGATAAGCTTCATCTGGAAAAGCTAATTCACTGTCAGCATCTGCGATAAACCAGACACCAACAAAACTTATTTTAGATAAAGTTGAAGAATACCCATGACGCTTCCGCGACTTGTGTTTTAGATGTCCACCCTTGCTGGACTTGCCATGATTGGATGTGTTGCCATCCTTCACATCACCTGCAATGAAGCCAATTTGTTGTCAGGAACCAGTACCACATGAGGTCGGCATACTGTTAACATTTTGGAATGATTTTTTTCGTGTTCCATGATTAATTAGATTGTAATAAAGCTAATATAAACGGATTTTCAAAAGGTTTGGATGCATTTCGCACACATGCAGATGCATCAACATGAAGAAAATCACCACTGTTACCTTGCGATTGTTCACTATAAAGCCCAGCAGCACTCCAGTACTTTGAAAAATTCTTCTTCACACGTTTCATGAGTTCCAAGATGTAATCGCCTTTATTATTATACTTGTAACAATTCTCCCATACATACTTCACATCCTTGTACACATCCTCCGAATTCATATACTTAAGACCATTTTCAAGGTTGCTGCATATGGTGCCAAAGTCCATAGGTGTTTTGATGACATCAAAATAGTCCTGTACCAAAAAAAAAAATAATAATAATGAGTTCCAGGAATATTGATATACAATCTCAGTTTCAAAAAAGGTAAGAAAAAAAAAAACCACTACAGACAGAAATACAATAAAAATATACCTCTACTATGTACAGCAAAGCAAACATGTAGAAGCTCAATAGTCATATATATTTATAAAAGGAAAAAAAAAAATCAGTAAATGTTATACTGTCAAAAGAATAGGCTACACATCTATATAGTTTTGAGTAGGGGTGTAAGTGAGTGGAACTACTCATGAGTCTTGATCAACTCAAGCTCGACACACTAAAAGCTTGGCTTAAACGAGCTCGAGCTTCACCAGGAGCTCATTTAATAAACGAGCTCGAGCTCAAGTCATTAAGCTCGCAAGCTTAAACGAGCTTATATAATAAAAATATAAATAAAATATAATGTATAAAAATAAATATGCATATGCAATAGCTTAATATTAAGAAAAAAATGTATATGATAACTTTTATAATTAAAATATAGTAATGTATAATTAAATTAAGACATTATTTAATAAATCATAGTTGCATAACGAAAACGGTATCGAGGATCGTTAATCTTTAGATTTCGGTAGGAGGGGGGGTAGTCTCCTCTGGAACGCTATTTTGGTACGTGGAACATTGTACCATGTAACGTGGTACGATGTACCATATATTACCAAAATATATAATCTTATGATTAATATACGTACTAAATTCCAAAAGATCAATCTTCATTTATAATTCAAAAGTTAAATACAAACTTCATACTTCATAATAATAACACAAAATTACAAAACACAAAACCATATTAACTTCTAAGTTTAAAACAAAATAACTTCATACTTTAAAGTTTAAAGGTTTACTCTTTCCTTTGCCTTTTTCCATTCCCATTATCAGCCTCATTAGTCATTACTCACATGACTCAAGCTTTTTCTGCTCGGTGAGTGGAACTGCAGAAAATGCTTTGAGTAGGGGTGTAAATGAATGGAGCTACTCATGATCAACTCAAGCTCGACGCACTAAAAGCTTGAGTTAAACGAGTAGAGCTTCAATGGGAGCTCATTTAATAAACGATCTCGAGCTCAAGTCATTAAGTTCGCAAGCTTAAACAAGTTTATATAATATACAAAAATAAATATGCATATATAATAGTTTAGTATTAAGAAAAAAATGTATATTGATAACTTTTATAATAAAATAGTAATATATAATTAAATTAACACATTAAAACTTTATTTAATAAACAAGCCGAGTCCAAGCCTAGCTTGAGCATGTAAAACCATTTACGAGCCAAGCTCAAGCTTGAGCCCTCAAAGTTTAAACAAACCTAGCTCCAGCCCTCAAATTTTAATTGGGGGTCGAGCTTGGCTCAGCTTGTTTACACCCCTAGCTCTGCAGCTTCATAAAAATGGAACTGAACTCCTTGAAACTTGGGACAGTCCACCAATATGCTTATTACATACACTCATATAAAACAGTACATGATACATGCAACTTTAATGTATGTGTTGAATAAAATTTTCTTTAACTTACAGGTATTCCAAGAGCAACGGGGTTCACCGGAACATTAAAAGGCTCTGCAGCATCCATTTTCATAATCTTCTTAATCACCTAGAAAGGAACAGAATAAGCATTAACACAATGAAAATGAATTACACTCCAAATATACTGCAAACAGATATTAGATAGGCAAGTCACATAAGCATCTTTAACATAATGCTCCTTTGTTTTCCATTTTGGGTCAGATAGGCATCTAAAGAAAATACACCCACTTTCCATAAAATTTGTTATTTATCCAATTAGCAGAGGTCACTTGTTTGCAACAATTCTAATGTATCAAACTTTTAGCTATATATACCATTTGCTCAGTGCAATTCATTTATGCCTCTACTTTGGTCAATTGTTTCTTACATCTTGTGATCATTTAGCGTATTAGAATTTAGACATTGACAATATATCAAGTCATTGACACTTAATTCAATTATCTACTAGTCAAGCATTTGATTTTTGAATGAGGGAGAAGTTAAAGTAATGCAGATGTGATCTACATGTACCTCAAGGGACGTATTCAATTCTTGCTTGTTGTAGACAGAATCTCGAGAATTGGGTGCGGGCTCTTTCTGATGTGGGCTCTTAACCTTGCTCTCTACGTGAGCCACTCCAGCATTATTACAAGGACTCAAACTTGAGCTAAAACCCTTTGATTTAAGTTTTATGCTCCCAGCCTTTTTTGGTTGAGTTGTTGAAACAACTACATTGCTTTCAGGCACCGAATTGGCACTGTCTTCTACTTTGTCACTAACTAATTGTTTTTCAAGACCCATATGCTGGCTACTCTTATCAGTATCACTGTGTGTATGTGCATCTGAAGAAGTTATTTGGGGTTCTAATGCTTTTGAGGGTTTGATCTTGACTTTGACCCGATTATACACCAATCTCCCTACTGGTTTATCAATCACTCCAGTTGAAACAACAGGCACAGGTTTCTCTGGTTGATCAGTTCCCGTTGACGATGGAGTTTCAATATCCATTTTAGAGCTTGTCTCGTCTTTCTCAGTAGTATCATCTGGACCAGAAACATCTTCACCACTCGACTCAACAACGTTTGGATTGGACTCTGTACCAACTTTAGGTGCCTTTATTGATTTTCCCTTCTTTCCACGCTTGCGCTTCATGTTAATATTACTAATTCCAGGTTACGAGGTTTCCAACAGTAAATCAGGGTCTCAATGTGTGCGGAACTGTTTATAATACCACAAGTAGAAGTACTCTGATGAGTAACAAAGTTTCCACAATCAGAGAGCAGAACTTAAAAGACTCTGTAAGACAACAAAAAAAATTGAAGCATGTTTGCATAATATATGAGGGTGAATATAATTATCTTGCATGGATCCTATAATGGTTGTCCAAGAACGCACCACACACCAAGATAGCAGTTATCCTCATAATGGTAGGCTAGCGGTTGGAGACATGACTCCATGGTGGAAGTCCATGGTTCAAACCCGCGCACATGCCCCTTGGTTGTGGCCTTGTGCGTTACACATTATATATCCTCCAAGTTGACAATGGACCAGTCGGTGGGCTCACAAAGGGCTGATTACCTTTTTTAAAAAAATGTTTACATTGTGTAACGCTATGTCCCTCTAGACATAGATATTTTTCCCTTCATGAGGCACCAGAACACGAGACCAATATTACCAATTTATGCAAGAAAGATCTGGACACCTGACTAGGGAATTAAATGCATATTGAAATTTAGAAAAAATATATTTTATGAGTATTGCAAGCCAAGAGATTAAGCATTATTTTAGACGATGCAAGTATATTTGTTAAATTCTACTTGCTACTTTTAATTCACTTGTAGTGTGAAATGTAGAATAATAATTCTCTTTAGGGATGGCAGCAAAACGGACGGGCTGGGTAGGATTGGATAACGGATTAAAATGGGTTTACGTCGAAACGGGTTTGCTCGCCTACATTTTATATTTAAAAAAATGCATAACCACAATTCACAAATAATCAACTGTTTCATCTAGGCTCTTTCATCTGCTTATATAACAACAAACCCACATCGGCTTCCCCGTTATCGACATATCCATTTATCATCTAATGCTACAA
Organism: Centrapalus pauciflorus; assembly: GCA_020465985.1. Taxonomy (NCBI): domain Eukaryota; kingdom Viridiplantae; phylum Streptophyta; class Magnoliopsida; order Asterales; family Asteraceae; genus Centrapalus; species Centrapalus pauciflorus. The sequence goes on from JAANYP010000568.1 coordinate 7,096, forward strand.
CATCATATCACTTAGTTCGGCATTATATCAAACACCCTAGTGCGTCACTCATATGTATTGGAAATTACCTACATCACCCAAAATATCAAAACTTTCTTACAAATCCAAACAGCTGGAAAATGCATTTGAATTAAGAAATTATACATCAGAATTATTCAGATTGGGATTTCATACTTGCGACAAACTGAAAACCCAATAAATAACTAAATTCAAGAACACCAATTAAATAAAATATATTGATTCTAATAAGAAATACGATCCAAGTAACTCTGATTATATATGTAAACAAGGGCTATATGTATGTATGAATCGAGGTCTGCACATGGCTTCCCAAATCTAAAAGGCATCCCTAATCCCTTGCTCACATCTGATGTCAAATTTTTGCAGAAATTTTTCAAAATTTAAATGTCATCCTAATTACTCATCAATTGTAAAGACTGATATATGAATGAGAAGAGATTATATCAAACTCCAATTAAAGTAATAAACTGTTCATGATGACAGACCAGGATGTTTGAAATGCAAAAAAGATGTATAAATAAAGTTATAACAAATGGCTGCTTGTGAAGAACGTAAATAAGCCGACACCATGTTCTCAATATGCACCCTCATCACAATATTCAACACTTGCACTTCAATATTCATCGAAAACGAAATCAGAAGTTAGAAACCCTAGAAAATATTCATTGATTGTTAGTTTGTTACCTGACTGATTCGGTCGGTGATGTAGATGTCGATATCAAATATAGGATTATGAAGAATGCCCAACTGCCAATAGCCAATAGTCAGAGAAAGTGAGAAACTTGACCGCCCATTTCGACCTGCACTTTCAGTTTTGACACCCCATCTTAACCCAACCCTCTTTTTTCTAAACCCAATTAATAATTAATAATATATATTCTATGCGGAGCATCAGAATGTTTCAATCTCCACTCAATCTCCACCGTTGGATCTATCTACTGGGTATTTCTTGAAAAGCACATAGTACAATTTTTTTATGCAACAATTACATTCACAACTACCAACCACTCACTAGTCCACATTCATGTCACAAATCACCCACTAATTCACATTCACTTCTCAAACCACCCACTATATATAGTTGAAATATATATTTAAGTAATAAAAAAATAACATCTTACTTTAATAATTATAATATGCCACAATTAGCACGTATGTGATCTAACATAAAAGAAAAATAAAAAACAAAAATAGCTTTTGTCATATTATGTTAATGTACTTCAAATTACCATGCTTTTAAAAACATAATCCGAACGAAAATAGTTATCCATGTATGTTGATTTAGTTGATTATTTTGTTCTTTTACTTTTGCTGATATAGAAGAATTTAATTTTTTTACGGTAAATCCGGGCACCACCCGGGTGAAAAAAAAAACTAGTTCAACTTGTTTTGCAATTGAGATAAAGCCCATTTTGACCCATTATACTTGGTAAATGGGCAAAAAATTGCCAGGTCTACTTCTCTTTTCGAAAAATAATATATATGATAGTTATAATTAATTGAAGGAGTCTAATTCATTGAGAGACACGGTTTAGTCAACTGAGCAAAATGGTATAAAGGTAATAATAGATTAATTAAAATGGGAAGGCAATAAGGATTTTCTATCAAGAATCATGATGTTTTACAATAAATTGTGATTGATTCATTGTACTGTAATCTTTTGCACTAAACTCCATATACTGTCGTTTTTGCTTTAGTGAAGTCTTCTATAAATACCATATAGTCGCTTCTTAAACCACCAACCAAAAACTGTGGTGGCATGCTTCCATCGATGTTGCATTTAATCTTGAACATTTCTTCATTTTAGTTTTTCTGAACTCACAATTTGTTGTTAAGGTTACAAACTCGTAACTTACACTAAGCATAACTCAAAAGATGTAACCAGATCATTCTGTGCTACTAAAAACTATGAAGTCCTTTTATGAGAAACACAGGGCTTGTACAAATATGAGTTTATGTTTATCAAATACACACAAAAAAAAAAAAAAAAAAAAAAACACACACACACACAGAAGCATACTCATTTCATTCTTTGTAAAAGCTTCATCACATTTGTAATTTGTTAAAGCATTGTGCTCACAAATGCTACCTAACTCCCTTCTTATTATATTCGATACCTTCATGTATGTATATGGTCCATGTTTTTCCCCCTGTTTGTGTTCTACTTTCACAAAAGTATGTAAGCCTAGCTTAACTGCTTAAGTTGTCATCTCCTTTCATAATCCCTCGCAACGGGTAAGGATACGTCATTCATTACTGAAATGAAGTCAGTGGTGTCATAACAAATATCCAACTTTTACCTCCCAAGTTCCAACTACCACACCTAGATGTACAGTTAGTTCGATTTAAGCACCTAAATCTATAACTGAAGACCCCTTCCTACATGGACTTTCACAACACTATAGTCTGAAAACACGGCGCTGAAAAGAGATTTTCATACACTTAGTCCAAACGAACAAAGCCTTAGAGGATGTTCAGACACCTCTTATTCCAAGCAACCAAAGCCTAAACTTGATTTAGGTCTATTAAGCAACACATCTCCGACTTCTAACTCCTAGAGGAAGTTTGATACCCTACCTCCATCCAAAGACCAATTATACTACCAACTTCGTTTATCATCCTGCAACAATCTTAACAACTAATTCATAGTAGTAAAATACCGATATTCTTTTAAGCAATACAAGGCATATAAATGGTCAAAATAATACATGAAGCTATACATTTTCAACTAAACAAGCCTAGAAAGCACATGTAAATCAATCTATGCTCCAATAATAACAAATTATATAATTGTAGAAACTTCTGTAGGTGACAATCCCAAAATAAAAATAACAATTTAATTTCAAATCCGTCATGAAAATTACAAATAAATGTTCTAAGTAAAAATCTTCAAATTTTCCATGAACCGAACATGATCATGAAAATGTGACGAACAAAAAAACTTCCCAGATCAAATAACAATTCACAAACAGAATCAGACTTAATTACGCGGTTTCCATTATGAAACAAAAAACAGAAACCCTAAGCTGTTGAGGGAAGAAATTAAGTGTTTTAAGGGGAAAATACTACCTGTAGATGATGATGAAGGGTCAGCAATGCTGCAAATTTATACGTTGTGAGTTCCGAATTGCGAAGCAAAGGATTCCAACTTTCAACAAATCTTTGAAGGTTTTTCGATTTTGATTTTTTGATCGAGAAAATAAAAAGGAGAGAGGAATGAGTGACTAGGTGGGCCTTTGGGAGAGTTCGTTACAAAAGCCCAAATTTTAGGGCCCATTTTGACGGCCTCATAGCCTAATCTTTTACTTGTCCATGTTTTTTCTTTATATTTTATTTATTAGTTTCTTATAACCAATTATTTAACTAGTTGAATACTCGTGCGTTGCTCGGGTGATGTGCAATCACATAATTTTTAGTTTTTGGTTAAATAATATGTAACACCTCGACTCCCGAGCAGGTACGTGTAATTATCCTATTGACCAATTATAATAGTGATTATTGCGTTGACCCAATTGCGACCCGTATAGTGGATTATACATGTCGGGACGGGGATTACGTGGATTCGGGATATAATTTTAGTGGATAAATTATAATTATGGATTCACGGGATTAAATGGGATTTATTGATATAAATAGTGGATTTTTGATATTGGGGTCGGGTATCGGTGTCGAACCCGCGATATAACCGGATCCGTTTAGTTACGTATATGTATATGACACGTTTCCTTCCTCTTCCTTTTGTGCAACCAAATAGATAAGTGTGTGTGTGAGAAGGTGCTGCTGTTGCACTGAAGATTGAAGCCAAATCCATACTTCAATTGTTGCAAAAATCTGATTTGAGGCCTCCAAGAGGTGTTCTTGAAGTTAAAGGTGAGAATCCTTGGTTTAAATTTAAAAATTGTGTGTTAATTGTGGTGAATTGGTGGGAATTGGTTTGGATATGTCCTAGTAGTGTTTTGCTATCAATTATGTGTGTATATTTGCTGAAAATCGATTGGAGGAGGTGTATACCTCCTGGACAGAACAGAAACAGAAACAGGGAGTCTACTTTTCGACGCAAGCGCGGTCGCGACGCGCCAAGCGCGGCCGCGATGTTCATCGTGAGCGCGGGTCGCGATCGGGCCAATGCGGCCGCGATCCGGCTCTAGTGGGCTTGGGTCGGTTTGGGCTTCGGGGGTCCGTTGGGCTGTTTTGTGGGGTTCATTTGGGAATGTTAACAAGTTATGGGATAATTGAGATTAATCTGGGGAGAATTATTTTGTATACAGGGATTATCAGAGATTGTCACGGGCCGGGTTCGGATCAATCAGTTAGAGAGATTGTGCAGGGTGATCCAGGTGAGTACGCGAGACTTTTTCCAAAGACTAGTCGCTGTCTTTTGAGTCTTTTGTGTTAATGTTTCATATGTGATTATATGGTTTATGTGGGCACTGCGAGCTGCCCCTCAGGTATGACCCTTCTCTCTTTATATGTGTTATATGCACGAGATCCATTATAGTGTATTGCGCTGAGTATCGTGGGAGCTGTGTAGCTCAGTTTAACCCTATGTAGGGTTCCCATATATATATATATATATATATATATATATATATATATATATATATATATATATATATATATATATATATATATATATATGCGGTCGTTACTCCTGTTAGCCTCCACGGGCGTGGCTTGACTCCGGGGGGGAGGGATTCCCCAATTGAGATGAGAATCTCTTTCTGTATTGGATCTCTAGTGTCTCTGATTAGAGACTTGTTGGCATGTGTTATGCCGCATAGTGTAGGGCTGCCATATGACATGCGATATGTGATTATGTGAATTGTGCAGTGTCTAACCCTTGTGTACTCACGAGCTGCGAAGCTTACGTATTCGAGTCTGATGTGTGTATCAGGGGAACCGAAGATAGGACCGCCGCTCCTGAGCGACAATAGGAGTTTGATTTGCTGTTGCCGAGGGATTCTGCTTTTGTCATATGTATGTGATTACTCAGCTGGAAACTTTGGGATAAACAATACTGGGTTTGTATATGAATATATGGGTTCGGATCGGGTTTTGTATGTCGGGTTGACTTCTGGATATTATGACTATGTTTGTGAAATGTTTTAATTAATCAGTGTTTGTGTAAACCCTTGACATGTGTGATGGAATTTATATGCGGTTATGCCACCTGTGTATTGTATATGACGTGTCTTTTAGCTGGGTTTAGAGGTCGTTACATGTATGGTATCAGAGCTTGTGGTTGTAGTATATCGAGTATCAGTGGATGCTTGAGCTTAGACCGTGTTCAAATTCTTGAGGAGTATTCCGGTGACGGATACTAGAGGATTTAATTATCCTGGCTTAGTGTATAACGCTGGGAGACTTATCTTTGTGCTTAATTGTCTTGTTTCGTGCAGATCAATATGGCAGATCAGGGAGAGGGTTCTGGCGCGGGTAAGCCGCCGGGTGATGAGTATATCCGCAAGTCAGAGTTGCTTGAGGTCCTTACAGAGTTCTACAGACAGCAGACAGAACAGGAGCGGGAACAGGGTCAGGGTATGGGACCACGTGCTGAGGGTGGTCAGGATACGGGTGCAGGTGCCTCTTCGTCTACGTCACAGCGAGGGGGTTCGTTTAAGGATTTCATGACTGGGAATCCTCCAGAGTTCATAGGCGGGGGTGAGCCAGGGATGGCACTCGCGTGGGAGCGCGAGATCGAGTCTGCTTTTCGGGTTGCTCATGTGGACCCCAAAGATATGGTTGGGTATGCCACATATCAGTTGAGGGGTGGGGCTTCACAGTGGTGGAGATCTATTGAGTCTTCTATGTCTGACTCACGTGCATATGCGATGTCTTGGGCCCAGTTTAAGGCCATATTCGAGATTCAGTACGCACCTCGTGATGAGTAGAGAGAGATGGAGCGCCGCTTCCTCCATCTACAGTAGAGGGATCTGTCCGTGCAGCAGTATGTGGATCGCTTTAACGAGTACTCCCAGTTTGCGCCGCAGCATGTGGATACAGAGAGGCGCAAGGCCGATGCCTTTATTGACGGCCTGAGACCAGACATTGGGGAGTTTGTGGGACTGCAGGAGACGTCATCTTTTGCCAGGGCGCTAGAGTTAGCTCGCATGAGAGAGCGAGAGATTGAGAGGCAGCGAGAGCAGCCGCCTACCCAGAGACAGCGTACGGGGACCTCTGAGCAGTCTAGTTGCTGGCGTGAGTCGAGGGACCAGCAGCCCGAGCAGGGCCGTCATCAGGAGCAGAGTACAGGTTCGCGCAGAGACGGAGGCAGGGATAGAGGCAGAGATAGAGGTCGGGATGAGAGGTCCAGAGGTCAGGGCCAGAGAGACAGTTGTACAGCTAGTCAGAGCAGTGTTGGGCAGGAGTCCCGGGCATCAGGGAGCAGAGCTGACAGTTCGTCTGGGGATCGAGATTGTCCGAGATGCCACCGCAGGCATGCTGGGCCATGTGCTAGTGATCAGTTTCGGTGCTTCAGATGTGGCCAGTTCTGCCATACAGCTACAGCATGTACAGCCCCTGAGGCATTATGCTTCCGATGTGGGAAGTCGGGTCACCGCGTGCGGGATTGTCCGGAGGCAGCACCAGCTGTACCGGCAGCGAGCACGAGCGGTGCTAGAGCAGAGCCTTCTTCTTCCACCTCTCGCAGGGATGCAGCTCCGAGAGCCAGAGGCCGAGTGTTCCAGGCCACAGCTGAGGAGGCCAGAGATGCTCCAGATGTTGTTACGGGTACGTATATTCTGAATGGCTTGCGTGCGCGAGTCTTATTTGATTCTGGAGCCGATCGCTCATATGTGTCAGTGTCCTTCTGTGCTTATTTTACTGTTGCTCCTAGTGTGTTGTCTGTGCCATTGATTGTCGAGAGGGTAGACGGTAGTACCGCGCTAGTGAGCCGTGTTTATCGAGAATGTGTACTCGAGATTGATACCCATCGATTCCTTATCGATCTACTGCCTATTGAGATCAGCAGCTTCGATGTGATCATCGGTACGGACTGGATGACCGCCCGTCAGGCAGATATTCTTTGTGCTAAGAAGATGATGAGGATACCGATTTCTGAGACCGAGGTCGTCATAGTTTATGGGGAGAGGCGAAAGGGCGAGATTGGGATCATCTCGATGATTAGAGCTCAGAGGTACGTGACCAAGGGCTATGAAACCTTCCTGGCTTATGTGATTGACGCCCAGAAGGAGAAGACGAAGGTAGGGGATGTACCTGTAGTGCGAGACTACCCTGAGGTATTCCCAGATGAGCTACCTGGGCTACCGCCAGATCGCCAGGTAGAGTTCCGGATTGACCTTATCCCTGGAGCGGTGCCGATTGCGAAGACGCCTTATAGGCTGGCACCCACTGAGATGCGAGAGATGATGACTCAGCTTCAGGAGTTGCTGGATAGGGGATTTATCCGTCCGAGCTCATCACCGTGGGGAGCACCGGTGTTATTCGTGAAGAAGAAAGACGGTACCATGCGAATGTGTATCGATTATCGAGAGCTGAATAAAGTGACGGTGAAGAATAGATATCCTCTTCCGCGGATTGATGGTTTATTTGACCAGCTACAGGGATCTAGCTTCTTCTCGAAGATTGATTTGCGATCGAGATATCATCAGCTGAAGGTCAGGGAAGAGGATGTGCCCAAGACAGCTTTCAGGACGCGCTATGGACACTACGAGTTCTTAGTCATGCCATTCGGACTGACTAACGCACCCGCAACCTTCATGGATTTAATGAACAGGGTGTGTAGAGCCATGTTGGATCGTTTTGTGATTGTGTTCATAGACGACATATTTTATATATTCGAGGAGCGCTGAGGAGCATGAGCAACACTTGAGGGAGATTCTGAGCGTGCTGCAGAGAGAGAGACTCTATGCGAAGTTTTCGAAGTGCGAATTCTGGCTCCGAGAGGTGCAGTTCTTGGGTCAAGTTATGAGTAGTGAGGGCATCAAAGTGGATCCCGCGAAGATCGAGGCTGTGATGAGATGGGAGCAGCCTAAGACCGTGCCAGAGATTCGTAGTTTCCTGGGATTAGCAGGCTACTACCGACGGTTCATTCAGAATTTTTCGCGGATAGCCATGTCGTTGACGAGACTCACACGGCAGGGCGTACCATTCGAGTGGAATGACGAGCAGGAGACTGCCTTTGCTGAGTTGAGAGCTCGATTGTGCCAGGCACCGGTGTTGGCTTTGCCCGAGGGCACGGATGATTTTGCTGTGTACTTTGATGCATCAGGGACATGGTTGGGTTGTGTGTTGATGCAGTGGGGTAAGGTGATTGCCTACGCTTCGAGATAGCTGAAGACATATGAAGAGAATCATACTGTCCATGATCTTGAGTTGGATGCCATAGTCTTTGCGTTAAAGATATGGCGACATTATTTATATGGGTCCCAGTTTGTGGTTTATATTGATCACAAGAGTCTCCGATATCTTTTCAGTCAGAAGGAATTGAACATGCGACAGAGACGCAGTTTAGAGCTCCTCAAAGACTATGACTGTGAGATACAGTATCATCCTGGGAATGCAAATGTAGTTGCTGATGCCTTGAGTCGTAAGGCGTGTGCCCAGACAATTACCTCCCGAGCTGTGAGACTCGAGATCACCTCTACCCTGATTGACAGTCTGAGATTGGCACAGATAGAGGGTTTGAGGGAGCAGAATGTGAAGAGAGAGAGGCTCGTGGGGCAGACAGAGTCATTGGTCAGGGATGACCGGGGGTTGTATGCGTTGAGAGATAGAGTTTGGGTTCCCAGAGTTGGAAACTTGCGACAGCTGATCCTTGATGAGTCGCATAAATCAAGGTTGTCCATTCATCCTGGGAGCACAAAGATGTACCGAGACCTCCGAGAGTTCTACTGGTGGCCGGGTATGAAAAGAGATGTAGGCCATTATGTCGAGCAGTGTATGACATGTTTGCGGGTTAAAAGTGAGCACCAGAAACCGCACGGCCGTCTACAACCACTAGAGATTCCCGAGTGGAAGTGGTACCACATCACGATAGATTTCATCGTCAGACTGCCTCGTACTGTGCGTGGGAACGACATGATCTGGGTCTTAGTGGACCGGTTGACTAAGAGTGCACATTTTCTTGCGGTTCGGGGTACGATCACGATGGATCAGCTAGCGCGGCTGTACATTGATGAGGTGGTGTCGCGGCATGGGATTCCGAAGTCGATTACTTCTGATCGTGATACTCGTTTCACCTCGCGCTTCTGGCAGAGCTTCCAGAGAGAGCTGGGTACCCGGGTTCAGTTGAGTACAACTTACAGGCCTCAGACAGATGGGCAGACTGAGCGCACCAACCAGACACTAGAGGACATGTTGAGAGCATGTGCCATAGACTTCAGAGGTAGCTGGGATGTGCACCTCCCGTTAGTAGAGTTTGCTTATAACAATAGCTACCATGCTTCGATTAAGATGGCACCGTTTGAAGCTTTATATGGTCGTAAGTGTCTAACCCCAGTGTGTTGGGGTGAGGTCGGTGAGCGACCGATCAGTGGGCCCGAGCTACTTCAGGAGACGAGCGACAAAGTAGTCGTCATATGCGTGTTGCACAGAGCCGTCAAAAGTGTTACGCTGACCGCCGTACTTCAGAGCTCGAATTCAGTGTCGGGGATCAGGTGTTGCTAAAAGTGTCTCCGTGGAAAGGGGTAATCCGATTCAGGCACCGGGACAAGCTGAGTCCGAGGTATATAGGGCCGTTTGAGATCATTGCCAGGGTCAGAGATCAGGCCTACCGATTGAGATTGCCGCCAGAGTTAGCCGGTGTGCATGATACATTCCACGTGAGCCATCTGAGAAAGTGTTTAGCGAAGGAGGATCAGTATGTGCCGCTGTCAGAGATATCTGTGGACGATCAGTTGAGATATGCTAAGCAGCCAGAGACGATTACTGATCGGAAAGTGAAGAAGTTGCGCAACAAGGAAATATCATTGGTACTCGTTTAATGGAGACATCATAAGGGTACCAGCGCAACTTGGGAGCCTGAGTCTGAGATACGGAGTCGCTATCCTTTCATGTTTCAGAGCCAAAGATAGATTCCGGGGCGGAATCTTTGTAAGGGGGGAGGATTTGTAACACCCCGACTCCCGAGCAGGTACATGTAATTATCCTATTGACCAATTATAATAGTGATTATTGCGTTGGCCCAATTGCGTCCCGTATAGTGGATTATAAGTGTCTGGACGGGGATTACGTGGATTCGGGATATAATTTTAGTGGATAAATTATAATGATGGATTCACGGGATTAAATGGGATTTATTGATATAAATAGTGGATTTTTGATATTGGGGTCGGGTATCGGTGTCGAACCCGCGATATAACCGGATCCGTTTTGTTACGTATATGTATATGACACGTTTCCTTCCTCTTCCTTTTGTGCAACCAAATAGATAAGTGTGTGTGTGAGAAGGTGCTGATGTTGCACTGAAGATTGAAGCCAAATCCATACTTCAATTGTTGCAAACATCAGATTTGAGGCCTCCAAGAGGTGTTCTTGAAATTAAAGGTGAGAATCCTTGGTTTAAATTTAAAAATTGTGTGTTAATTGTGGTGAATTGGTGGGAATTGGTTTGGATATGTCCTAGTAGTGTTTTGCTCTCAATTATGTGTGTATATTTGCTGAAAATCGATTGGAGGAGGTGTATACCTCCTGGACAGAACAGAAACAGAAACAGGGGGTCTACTGTTCGACGCGAGCGCGGTCGCAACGCACCAAGCACGGCCGCGATGTTCATCGTGAGCGCGGGCCGCGATCCGGCTCCAGTGGGCTTGGGTCGGTTTGGGCTTCGGGGGTCCGTTGGGCTGTTTTGTGGGGTTCATTTGGGTATGTTAACAAGTTATGGGATAATTGAGATTAATCTGGGGAGAATTATTTTGTATACAGGGATTATCAGAGATTGTCACGGGCCGGGTTCGGATTAATCAGTTAGAGAGATTGTGCAGGGTGATCCAGGTGAGTACGCGAGACTTTTTCCAAAGACTAGTCGCTGTCTTTTGAGTCTTTTGTGTTAATGTTTCATATGTGATTATATGGATTATGTGGGCACCGCGAGCTGCCCCTCAGGTATGACCCTTCTCTCTTTATATGTGTTATATGCATGAGATCCATTATAGTGTATTGCGATGAGTATCGTGGGAGCTGTGTACCTCAGTTTAACCCTGTGTAGGGTTCCCATATATATATATATATATATATATATATATATATATATATATATATATATATATATATATATATATATATATATATATATATATATATATATATATATATATATATATATATATATATATATATGCGGTCGTTACTCCTGTTAGCTTCCACGGGCGTGGCTTGGCTCCGGGTGGGAGGGATTCCCCAATTGAGATGAGAATCTCTTTCTGTATTGGATCTCTAGTGTCTCTGATTAGAGACTTCTTGGCATGTGTTATGCCGCATAGTGTAGGGCTGCCATGTGACATGCGATATGTGATTATGTGAATTGTGCAGTGTCTAACCCTTGTGTACTCACGAGCTGCGAAGCTTACGTATTCGAGTCTGATGTGTGTATCAGGGGAACCGAAGATAGGACCGCCAGCTCCTGAGCGACAATAGGAGTTTGATTTGCTGTTGCCGAGGGATTCTGCTTTTGTCATATGTATGTGATTACTCTGCTGGAAACTTTGGGATAAACAATACTGGGTTTGTATATGAATATATGGGTTCGGATCGGGTTTTGTATGTCGGGTTGACTTCTGGATATTATGACTATGTTTGTGAAATGTTTTAATTAATCAGTGTTTGTGTAAACCCTTGACATGTGTGATGGAATTTATATGCGGTTATGCCACCTGTGTATTGTATATGACGTGTCTTTTAGCTGGGTTTAGAGGTCGTTACATGTATGGTATCAGAGCTTGTGGTTGTAGTATATCGAGTATCAGTGGATGCTTGAGCTTAGACCGTGTTCAAATTCTTGAGGAGTATTCCGGTGACGGAGACTAGAGGATTTAATTATCCTGGCTTAGTGTATAACGCTGGGAGACTTATCTTTGTGCTTAATTGTCTTGTTTCGTGCAGATCAATATGGCAGATCAGGGAGAGGGTTCTGGCGCGGGTAAGCCGCCGGGTGATGAGTATATCCGCAAGTCAGAGTTGCTTGAGGTCCTTACAGAGTTCTACAGACAGCAGAGAGAACAGGAGCGGGAACAGGGTCAGGGTATGGGACCACGTGCTGAGGGTGGTCAGGATACGGGTGCAGGTGCCTCTTCGTCTACGTCACAGCGAGGGGGTTCGTTTAAGGATTTCATGACTGGGAATCCTCCAGAGTTCATAGGCGGGGGTGAGCCAGGGATGGCACTCGCGTGGGAGCGCGAGATCGAGTCTGCTTTTCGGGTTGCTCATGTGGACCCCAAAGATATGGTTGGGTATGCCACATATCAGTTGAGGGGTGGGGCTTCACAGTGGTGGAGATCTATTGAGTCTTCTATGTCTGACTCACGTGCATATGCGATGTCTTGGGCCCAGTTTAAGGCCATATTCGAGATTCAGTACGCACCTCGTGATGAGTAGAGAGAGATGGAGCGCCGCTTCCTCCATCTACAGTAGAGGGATCTGTCCGTGCAGCAGTATGTGGATCGCTTTAACGAGTACTCCCAGTTTGCGCCGCAGCATGTGGATACAGAGAGGCGCAAGGCCGATGCCTTTATTGACGGCCTGAGACCAGACATTGGGGAGTTTGTGGGACTGCAGGAGACATCATCTTTTGCCAGGGCGCTAGAGTTAGCTCCCATGAGAGAGCGAGAGATTGAGAGGCAGCGAGAGCAGCCGCCTACACAGAGACAGCGTACGGGGACCTCTGAGCAGTCTAGTTACTGGCGTGAGTCGAGGGACCAGCAGCCCGAGCAGGGCCGTCATCAGGAGCAGAGTACAGGTTCGCGCAGAGACAGAGGCAGGGATAGAGGCAGAGATAGAGGTCGGGATGAGAGGTCCAGAGGTCAGGACCAGAGAGACAGTCGTACAGCTAGTCAGAGCAGTGTTGGGCAGGAGTCCCGGGAATCAGGGAGCAGAGCTGACAGTTTGTCTGGGGAGCGAGATTGTCCGAGATGCCACCGCAGGCATGCTGGGCCATGTGCTAGTGATCAGTTTCGGTGCTTCAGATGTGGCCAGTTCGGCCATACCGCTACAGCATGTACAGCCCCTGAGGCATTATGCTTCCGATGTGGGAAGCCGGGTCACCGCGTGCGGGATTGTCCAGAGGCAGCACCAGCTGTACCGGCAGCGAGAACGAGCGGTGCTAGAGCAGAGCCTTCTTCTTCCACCTCTCGCAGGGATGCAGCTCCGAGAGCTAGAGGCCGAGTGTTCCAGGCCACAGCTGAGGAGGCCAGAGATGCTCCAGATGTTGTTACGGGTACGTATATTCTGAATGGCTTGCGTGCGCGAGTCTTATTTGATTCTGGAGCCGATCGCTCATATGTGTCAGTGTCCTTTTGTGCTTATTTTACTGTTGCTCCTAGTGTGTTGTCTGTGCCATTGATTGTCGAGAGGGTAGACGGTAGTACCGCGCTAGTGAGCCGTGTTTATCGAGAGTGTGTACTCGAGATTGATACTCATCGATTGCAGATCGATCTACTGCCTATTGAGATCAGCAACTTCGATGTGATCATCGGTACGGACTGGATGACCGCCCGTCAGGCAGATATTCTTTGTGCTAAGAAGATGATCAGGATACCGATTTCTGAGACCGAGGTCGTCACAGTTTATGGGGAGAGGCGAAAGGGCGAGATTGGGATCATCTCGATGGTTAGAGCTCAGAGGTACGTGACCAAGGGCTGCGAAACCTTCCTGGCTTATGTGATTGACGCCCAGAAGGAGAAGACGAAGGTAGGGGATGTACCTGTAGTGCGAGACTACCCTGAGGTATTCCCAGATGAGCTACCTGGGCTACCGCCAGATCGCCAGGTAGAGTTCCGGATTGACCTTATCACTGGAGCGGTGCCGATTGCGAAGACGCCTTATAGGCTGGCACCCACTGAGATGCGAGAGATGATGACTCAGCTTCAGGAGTTGCTGGATAGGGGATTTATCCGTCCGAGCTCATCACCGTGGGGAGCACCGGTGTTATTCGTGAAGAAGAAAGACGGTACCATGCGAATGTGTATCGATTATCGAGAGCTGAATAAAGTGACGGTGAAGAATAGATATCCTCTTCCGCGGATTGATGATTTATTTGACCAGCTACAGGGATCTAGCTTCTTCTCGAAGATTGATTTGCGATCGAGATATCATCAGCTGAAGGTCAGGGAAGAGGATGTGCCCAAGACAGCTTTCAGGACGCGCTATGGACACTACGAGTTCTTAGTCATGCCATTCGGACTGACTAACGCACCGGCAACCTTCATGGATTTAATGAACAGGGTGTGTAGAGCCATGTTGGATCGTTTTGTGATTGTGTTCATAGACGACATATTGATATATTCGAGGAGCGCTGAGGAGCATGAGCAGCACTTGAGGGTAAATTACAGAAATGGTCCCTGTGGTTTGTTCAAAATTATGGAAACGGTCCCTCAACATCCAAAATTGTAGTGATGGTCCCTCAAACCACTTTTTACTTGTAGAATTGGTCCTTCTGTTTCTAAAATTTTTAAAAATGATGCTTTTATCCTTGTTTCAATCACAAGTTTGGTAATTTCAATTTTGGTCCCTGTTCTTAATTTTTTATTTTTGGTTTTAAATTTGAAATAATAATTTAATAAATTATGATTTTATTCATTTTAATTATATTATTATTATTATTATTGTTATTATTATTATTAGTATCAATTATACATATTTATTTTGTAAAATAAATTTATATTTCTTTACTAAAAATTATTTTTATTCATATATTTAATTAGTCAAGTTGTGCATCTTTTTTATGTATTCAATTTATTTATTAAAGTTTTATTTTTTTAATATTTTTTATTGGTTAAACCATTTGTATAATTTTATTATTTATACTTTTCCATCAAACTATTTCTTTGAGTTAATAAATTTTGATTTAAATTTACTAATTCATTACGTTTTGATTTAAGTTTACAAATATTTTGTTACGCTAATATGTTTTTATTTAAATTGTAGGTCCCAAAAGGTTTCCTAAGTGTATAGTTCAAAGCTGTAGAGGGAGGGTGAACACAACTATTAAAAACTTAACAATCTTTTCTCAATGTTTGTGTATATTATTAACAAGTGTTAATTACAAACAAGCTTGACTGCGGAAAGGTTCAAGCTGAGATGACAGATACAACAGTTGTTCAACTAATCTAAGACACACTCAGACAAGATACAATTACTACACTCACTTAGATGCACTCACTGATTTTACAAGACTCAAATGGACAGCTTGAATAAGAACAGCTTAGACACACGTATTGTTATATTCAAGCAGACTTGCATACATGAAAAACACACTTTAATACACGATCTGATTTCACACTCTTGATATATCACAATCCTTAGAAGCTTCCTTTTATACTCAAAAGGATAATCTCAGTGAAGCTTCTTCATTGGACAGATGAGATAGGGGAAAGTCTTTCCAAAAAGACAAGACACCTTCTGGCACGTTCTGATAAAGCATATTTGTCTTCACATGACAGAATCTTTGTCTTTTCCTTTTTGTCACTGTTGCATAAGGCTTTAACCAAAAGAGGAATGTCAACTTTGCATCTTTCTTCTTTTGCTAATGCCATTTTGATATAAGAAAAGGTCTATCACCCTTTTCAGATATCTGTTTGTCTTCATGTAACAGAACATCCTGGGCAGGCTGTGCAGTTCTGTTTTTCACTTTGTCTTCGACTTGTAAACTGATCTTGTAGCAAAAAACAATACATGAGGACTTGGAAACATATTCCATAAAGTGTTTAATCTGTTCACAAAGAACAGGTTCTGTTCACAAAGAACAGAATTCTTGTAAACTGTCCAAGCTGCTCAACGGAATAGAGCAGCGTAGACAGTTTATGTCCAGCCTATTCAGCAGACAGAACAGTTTGGACAAACTGCCTTTGTTGCAACGAATGCAACATAGTATACAGCTTTGAGCTGATATTGCAAATCACTTTTCAGGTTTCAATAAGGCATAAACAGACCTTAAATTATACTCAAGTGCATCAACAAGTTTGATTAAAAAATCTCCCCCTCAGATGTTTGACTGAGGCCTTTTTGTGCCTAACCATTTCCCCCTATTTGCAATAATCAGTCTGAGCTGATTTAATCAATAATCACTATACATTTTACAACACATTTTGATGAAATGAAATTACAACACTTAAGTAAAGTAAAAGATCAGTTTATATATACTGATTTTGATTACATAAACAACACATGTTTTTACAAAAAGTACAACTAATGTACTAATGTATATTACAAATAATGTAAATAAGAAAAGTTACAACAGATGTAACAAAGTACAACTAATGTACAAAAGAGTTCAACAATTTGGACTGTTGATGTTAGGAGCAGATAATGGCAAGCATGTCCAATAGATGGACAACTTTCATTCTTCACCTACTCAGATAGTAGGTGGACTTCACTGCAGTGGTGGTGCAGTCCTTCTTCAAACAATTTTTCAAGTTCATCCCTTGTTTCCTCCAGATCTTGAACTTCAACTCTGAGAAACATAAATTTGGGATCTTGAAGCTCTCCTCTCTCATAAAATCCTCTGAGCTGGTCCCAGACGGCTGCTCTCCACTTGCTGGATTGCATGAAGGAAGTTGCAAGTCTGAAGGCTGCAAGTTATTTTAGATCCACCTTGTATAGATCTGATGCTCTCTGAAAGCACTTCTTTTGTGTCAGGGGATCTACAAAAAATGCCCCCAACTCAGGTTCTTCAATTATTTTGCCTTCTTCAAACTCTACTTCTCTGGGCAGGCTGTAGTCAACTCCTTTGATTTCAACAACATAATCACCTTGTTCAATCAAGATGAGGAGTTCCTCCAGCTCAGAATCCTTTCCGGTCCTCCTGGCCTTTATCTTGGGGTAAGTCACAGAGACACCCTCACTTAATTCTTTTGAGATCAGGCCAAGATCTTTCACTCTCTCCATCAGCTTCTTAACATATGCCCTAATAGTCTTAGCCGTTTCAGACTTAGACTGGCTCAGGGAAACTGCCAACTCAACCCATTCCAACATCAGTGTAGTCATAAGTTTCCAGTTCTGGGCCTGTTGCACCCATTCTAGTTATTTGCAGTTTCCACTGTTTGCCTTTTCTTGATGTGAGGACAGCTTTGACGATTGCTTCCTTGGTTAGTCTTCTATCAGCAACATCATGAAACTTTTTCCTTGCCAAGTTGTCAAAGTGGAACTGGGCCCTTGCAGAGGATGCTTGCTTTGGTTTGGTCACACAGACCAGAGCACCCTTTCACTGTTCACCTTCCTTTCCACCAGCTGATTCTCTAGCAGCTTCAAGCAGTATTCTCTACACATCCAAAGAAGGCATTTTGGTTTTGCTTGCCTCTTTGAATGCAAGAGATATGGCAGCTTTGGCAGAGGCTTCTTCTTTTCTCAGTATTTCCCGGGCTTTGAGCTGTTCATCTCTGAGCTCATAGTATTTTTCAATAGGAACGCCCATTTCTTTAGCCCTAGCTTTGTCAAACTTTAGCTCTGCTGCTTTTTGGCGATCAGGGTCAAAAGCTGCTTTTTCTTTTCCTTTAGCTATTGCAGTGGTAACAGCTTCAGGAATATCTTCTTCTTCCTCCAGAATGAGATGCCTCCTTCTGCTGCTTGGCCTATCCTCAGGAATGAATTCCTCCCCCTTAGATTGTGCAGGGTTTGGAGATTCAGCCTGAGTAGGCTGAGCAGCTTCAGGTTGATGAGAGGCACCCTCAGCTGGACCAGTACCTGTTCCAGATGCACCTGCTGTTTGACCAGTAGATGCTGATTTCTCCTTAGAAGAATAAGTTTTCTCCCCCTTAGACTTAGTCTTAGAGGCAGACAACTTCTCCCCCTTTAATGGAGATGGACCAGCACCTTCAACAACTGGTCTGCCTGAAGAAACAAATTCAGCAGGCTTTGCAGCAGTTTTGGCAGCAGGTTTGGGACCAACCAGGCTATGCTCTAAGAAAGCCAGGTTGTCCTTCACCTCTGCAATTCGGGAAAGACAGGTTTGAAGAGAGGATGAATTGGAATCAGCAATTGAGGTCAGCTTAAGAATATTTTCTCTATCAGAAGCTGTGAATATCAGACTTTGAAGCTGTGCAAGATGTAACTCAAGAGAGTCCTGCACATCAGCAAGGTTTGCTGACATAGAATTTGATAGAGAGACTATTAGAGTGTTTAGGCTGGTCAAGGTGGTAGGAAGTGTAGTATTGCAAGTAGTGAGGAGAGTGGACAGCTGTCGGGATATGGTTGTCATAGAGGACATAGAGTCCTGTTGGTGTGAAAGAATTGATGAGAGGGAAGTGGAGACATTTTACAGCTGTGCAGTGAGTGCAAGCAACTGTGAGGAGGTTTCAGTTTGAAGAGTGGATGGAAAGTAGTTCTTGAATACATCAATGAATCCTTTGAGCTGTTCAGACACAGAGTCTGAAATGAGAGAGGGTAGAGAAGACATTGAAGTTTCTAAAAAGCCAACTTTGTTGGTTAGCAAGGAAAGCTGATCCTTCAAAGACAGATCTTTAGGGGACGGAGGAGTATGGGTAGACTGTTTGGATTGAGTAGATGGTGATGATGAGGATGAAGTTGGTGTGTGGGGATGTGATGGAGAAGGAGAAGGTACTTTTGAGAGAAGCTCCATAGCCTGGGCAAAAGTAATGTGGCCCAGCTTGGAGGGGTCGATAAGATCTTCAGCAGTGGCTGTAGCTGCATCATCAGGAGAGGGGGTAAATGTTGGTAGCCTTTCAGATGCTGCTTGTGTTGCAGCACCTTCATTAAAGCCATGGGTGGTTCCCTCTGCAGCACCTTGGTTTAAAGGTACCTCGTCATTGGGAGATGGGATGTGCATTTCAACATCAGCAGTGGTGAAACCTGCTGATGGAGTTTGCATATGAGGGGCAGCCTCACCAAAGGGATGTTCTGTTCCCTGTGGTTCATCAGCTTGGGTGGTTGGTCCTTCAATAACTGATGGGTGTACAATAGATGTATCATGAGGAGCAGAAATTGGAGGCTGAGCTGCTGGATGGTCTAATCCAGCAGTGTGGGCACCTCGTGCAGACTCAGGGTGTGAAGAAGTATGAAGTGGGGACACTATGGACTCAGTATGGAGTGGAGAGAACTCCTGTCTTTCAATATTCTCAGCCTGTTGGGAGGATGGAATAGTTGATGTGGCTGTCTCCATATGTACAACTGGCTCCTGTTGGGAGGAACCAGAGGGTCTAGGCTGACTTGGGGTAGACACAGGTTGGAGTGAAGCAGGCTCCAATTGTGCTGAACCTTCTCCCAAAATAGGAGATGCAGCAGGGTGTGCTTCTTTTTCAACTGAACCCTGTTGAGAGGGAACATAGGGACTGGTCTCGGCTGTTTTGGTTGTTGGTTTCTTTTTGGCAAGGGATTTTCGTTGGTATGATCTGAGAGATGAGGTGGGTGAGTGTGGGGAAGTGATGAGAGGTTCTGATTGGACTGGTTTGGAGACTGGGTCAGAAACAGGTGGGTTGGTCTGTTCCATAGTCTCAGGTGCCACAGAGGCACCAGCCACAGAGGCTTCAGGTTCAACAAATGAACCAGGGTGAGAAGCCTGCTCCCCCTCAGCCACAGAGGCTGAGGGTGCAGGCTTAGACTTGGCTGTTTTGGCCTTCTTGTGGACAAGCCCAGCTTCAGTCGTTTCCAGGGTCCTTTTAACAAACTTGACCCTGGCTTTAGATTTTCCTTGGGGAGCAGCTTCTGGATCCACCATCACAGCAGAGGGTCCTTCCACCAATCCTAGCAGCCTCCTCATTGGAGTGGATAGAGGAGGCTCATTTGGGAGAACCGGAGTGTAGAAAACTCTATTTCCTATAACAGGAAATGCAGCAGTACGAAGTAAAGGCTGGGAGTTATACAGATGCTCACCACAAACGTGCTTGAAAATGAGACTCAGAAATCTGGGATAACGAACAGCAGCTGGACGTGTCTCCTGCTGCACCAGATTCCTCAAATTCATGAAAATCCATCTGGCCATGTTGATTGTAGTCCCATCCACAAGCTGTAGGACTATAGGAATCTCATCACGACTTAGTTGGTCAAAGAAACCAACCTTACTGCTGAAGCACATCACCACCGAGGCAAATAAGAAACTGTAAGTCGGAGACAAATCCTTCCTAAACAGTGTAGCTCCAACCTTTGGTTCTGCTACACCACAGAAGTGCAGCAGATTCCTCATCTGTTCATCTTCAGGCTGAGGCTGATCATATGTTTCAGCCACAGGGATACGAAGAGCTTCCCTGATCAGACGAGTGGTGATCTCAATGGTCTGAGTCACATTGAGTATGGTGCCCTTGATGACTTTGGTATCTGGGTTGTAGGCACTTGTGTACCAGAACTCATACACCATCTCCTGGTACATGACACTAGGAGTGGCAGTCATGGCATTGTTCAGAGGATAAACTTTCGGAAACTCCATCATTTCTTCGTAGCCTTTCCCCCAATAGTTTTTGGGGATGGTTAGGTTCGCAAGGTAGTTGGTAGGTTTCATGGTTAGCATTGTGGTGACAGATGGATGTTTTTGAACATCAGCACCAACAAATAATGGCAGAAAGGGATTATTACGGTGAGCCATTTGGGAAGTAGTGAAAGTAGGAGAAGCACATAACACTTAGTCGAAGTTTATGGTTCTTAGGAAGTTATGGAAGTAGTGAGGAAGACGAAGATGAAACAGTAGGGGGTATTTATAGGATTTGAATGTGAGTGGGTATGAGAAAGAAACATTTGGGCGGTTGATTTGAAATGGTCATTAACGGAAAACGGAACGGTTGTCCATGTCAGACCGGTTGTCAGACCACTTGAGCCCTTTTTATTCACTAACACACGTAAACACACATTATGCGCAGTAATTAAGTTAAATAAAAACAAAAATTAAGTAACTTAATTGTGAAGAAAGGTAATTAAAACTGATGGTCTAAGCTGATGGTCAAACTTGTGATGAGCAGGGTCATCACAAGCTGTTCACTCTCCAGGCTGTTCCTTCAACCTCTTCAGCTATGTAAGAACAGGTTGTGTTCAATAGCTGATCAGGTTACAAAACAGTGTCTTGTATGACAGATTGAAAGAGTGAGCAGGGTGTAGGTTTGATCATCATATCAGGCTTGACATATAAGCTGTTATTGTCAAACATGTTATACGCTCAAGCTGTTCAAGTTTTGCAGAAAACAGCTAAGTATAGAACATGCATAACCTGTTCTGTCTAAGCTGTTCTGCGAAGCTTGAGCAGTGGGAGACATATAATGACTTAGAGCATTTTGGACACTTAGTCACTTTTGTTTAACATGCCCAGCTTGCTTACCAGATAATTAAATATGTTTTCATCAAGAGGTTTGGTGAAAATGTCTGCAAGCTGTTCATCTGTGGAAATGAAACTTACCTCCACATTACCTTTCTGAATGTGATCCCTGATGAAGTGATGTCTGACCTCTATATGCTTTGTTCTGGAGTGAAACACTGGATTGTTGGAGATAGCTATGGAACTTGTATTGTCACACAGAATAGGAGTTTTCCTATATACAAGTCCATAGTCTTCAAGCTGATGCTGCATCCACAGAATCTGCCCACAGCAGCTTCCAGCAGCAATGTACTCAGCTTCAGCAGTAGAAGTAGAAACTGAATTCTGCTTCTTGCTACACCAACTTATCAACTTACCACCAAGGAGTTGACATCCACCTGTTGTGCTTTTCTTGTCTAGCCTGCAGCCTGCAAAATCAGAATCTATATAACCTGTTAGTTCAAGGCTTGAGTCTTTGGGATACCAAAGACCCAAACATGGTGTACCCTTAAGGTATCTGAAGATTCTTTTCACAGCAGCTAGATGTGATTCTTTTGGATCAGCTTGAAACCTAGCACACAAACAAGTAGCAAACATAATATTGGGTCTACTAGCAGTTAAATAAAGCAAGCTTCCAATCATGCCTCTGTAAGCTGTTACTGAAACAGCTTTGCCACTGGCATCTGCATCCAATTCATTGGTTGCCATTGGGGTTTTAATAGGAGAACTTTGATCAAATTTAAACTTTTTCAATAGATCTAAAGTATACTTTCTTTGATTTATGAAAATTCCATTTGAGGTTTGTTTAACCTGTAATCCTAAAAAGAAAGTAAGTTCTCCCATCATACTCATTTTATTTGGATTCATGAGTAATGAAAAATTCTTGCATAACTGCTCATTAGTAGAACCAAATATTATGTCATCCACATAAATTTGAACAAGCATAATATCAGACTTCACCTTCTTTATGAACAGTGTTGTATCCACTTTACCTCTGGAATACCCATTGCTCATAAGGAAATCAGTAAGAGTGTCATACCAGGCTCTAGGGGCTTGTTTTAGACCATAGAGGGCTTTGTCCAACTTATATACAAAACTTGGATGATGTTCATTTTCAAAACCTGGAGGCTGCTTGACATAAACTTCCTCTTGCAGCTTCCCATTCAAAAATGCACTCTTCACATCCATTTGAAATACCTTCATGCTCTTATGAGCAGCATAGGCTGGAAACAAACGAATTGCCTCTAGCCTGGCCACAGGAGCAAATGTTTCATCGTACTCAATGCCTTCCTCCTATCTGTAGCTCTGAGCAACTAGTCTTGCCTTATTTCTAATGACATGACCTTGCTCATCCATCTTGTTCCTGTAAACCCATTTTGTGCCAATTATAGTTTTACCTTTAGGAGCAGGGATTAGCTTCCATACCTTGTTTCTTTCAAACTGATTGAGTTCCTCTTGCATGGCAGTGATCCAATTGGCATCTTTAAGTGCTTCATCCACTTTCTTTGGCTCCATTAGGGACACAAAGCTAGAGAACATACAAAAGTTCCCTAAGCTGTCCCATCTTGTTTGAACCCCTTTGTTGATGTCACCAATTATTTGATCATTGGGGTGACACCTGATCCACTTAGGATCATTCTTCAATGAGGATTCTCCTAACTTGTTTGCATCTTCAACAGGTCCTGTTGAACAACTCTCAAGATTTTCAGACACACTGATATCTTGAGTCTGTTCACTTGTTGAGCATGACTCTACATTGTTGAACATATCAGCAGAAGATCCAGGAAAATCAGTATTGATTGGTTCAGGACATGAAGTTGTAATTAATTCAGTACACTTATTCACACAGGGTGTATCAACATAATCATCATCATGCCCATCATGATTAGCAGGTTCCACTCTGGATGTAGTGGAAGCTTTTGAGTCCTCTTCACTGTTTGAATGCATGAGATCATCAAAGCTGAATTCTCCTGAAACTGATTCAGGAACAGCTTTGGTGGAGGCACTCCTGGACTCTTCAAAGGTGACATTGATAGATTCATATATCACCTTTCTCTTGTTGTTGTATACTCTGTAGGCTTTGGAGATAGCAGAGTATCCAACAAACACACCTTCATCAGCTTTGGGTTCAAACTTTACCAGTTGGTCCCTTTGATTCAAAATGAAGCAGGGACATCCAAACACATGGAAGTAGCTAATATTTGGCCTCCTCCCTTTGAGCAGCTCATAGGGAGTCTTATTTAACCTTTTCACCACTAAGGATCTGTTTTGGGTGAAGCAGTCAGTGTTAACAGCTTCAGCCCAGAATGATGAAGGTAAACCAGATGCACACAGCATGGTTCTAGCAGATTCAATGAGTGTTCTGTTTCTCCTTTCAACAACTCCATTTTGTTGTGGAGTTCTTAATGCTGAAAAGTTCTGTGTGATCCCTCTTTCCTCACAGATGTCCTCAAGAGTACTGTTTCTGAATCCTGTACCATGATCACTTGTAAGCTGCTTCACTTGAGCAGAGTTCTGCATTTCCATCTTTTTGATAAATCCAATAATTTCTCTAGCAGCCTCTCCTTTGTTCTTCAGGAAGATCACCCATGTAAACCTGGAGAACTCATCAACCATTACTAGAGTGTATCTTCTTCCTCCTAGACTTAGGACACTGACTAGTCCAAACACGTCCATGTGGATTAAGAAGAGAGGAGTATTAATAGAAAAATTATGCTTGGAATTAAAAGATGATTTTCTCTGCTTGCCTTTCTCACAAGCTGTGTAGAGTTTATCCTTAACAAAGGTCATAGAAGGCAAACCTGTTACCAACTCTTTCTTACAGAGTTTGTTGATATTCTTGAAGTTCAGGTGTGACAGCCTTTTGTGCCATAACCAGTTCAGGTCTGCATTGGTTCTTGTGAGAAAGCAGGTTTCAGTTGTGGGATCAGCAGATTTCATGTCCACAACATATACACCTTTCTTTCATTGAGCACACAACACAACTTTGCCTTGGGGATCCAATATGTAACCCAGGTGCTCATCAAAGTTAACCTTGTAGCCAGCATCACACAGTTGACTTATGCTAACAAGTTTATGTTTTAGCACAACCACATAGGCCACCCTTTTGAACACTGCAGCACCAGCTTTAAGAGTTCCATATCCCTCAGTGGATCCCTGTACATTGTCACCAAAGGTGACTTTTGGCCCTTTTTCAGGCCTGAGATCACTCAGCAGGTCCTTGCAACCTGTCATGTGTCCTGAGCAGCCACTGTCCAAGTACCAAACCTGGGATGGTTGTTTGTCCTGCAGAGTGTCATAGGAAAACATTAGTTACTTTTAGGGGAACTCATCATAGTGATGAGTTATCCTACTTCATCAACATTTGTTGATGGGATAGTGATATCCACACTAATATTTCCTATTTGAATGGTATCAGTTTGGATACCACTCTCATTGACTAAGTTACTTCCAACAATGCTTGTTTTAGCAATGATGGAACTAGCAGAGTCAACAGGCCTCATTTCCTTAGTTTCAGGACAGTCTTTGACCATGTGTGTCTTCTTCCCACATTTATAGCATTTTCTCTTTTTAGCCTTTTTGGAAGAAGAGCTTTCAGAAACACATTTTGAATTATTTTTGTTGATTTTATCCGCAGGTTTAGAAAACTTATTACTATTTTTCGATGCATCAACAGCTTCGGTGGAAGGCACAATAGCAACATCTGTGCCTGTTTCTTCTTTCCTCTTTTTGGGAGGACAAATGTCAAAAACAGGAAGCTTGATTGGTTTTTGACCTTCCACAGGTTTGGGAAACTTATTCCCAGATTTCTCAGCATGAGCAATGGCTTTGCCTTTGCCCTTGCTGAGATGTGATTGTTGCTGCCTATCAACATAATCACTGCTTCTGGTTTTGAAAGACTTATTTTCATTTATAACCAGTTTTCCACTATGATTTGAAAAGTTATTTGAAACCACGGCAGCTTTGGTTTCAACATGAAACTTACCCTTGTTGAAGGCAGGCTGCTTACCTTTTGAAAACTTATTTTCAAAATGTTTAGCATCAAAAGGATTAACATGTCTCTTACCATCAGCTTTGGACCCAGAGCCTGTTTTGTCAACAGGTTTAGTGTCCACTGCTACAGCTTGAGCATGTTTTCCTTTCTTTTGCTTGTGTGGATCAGCAGAGCACTTAGCAGGCTGATTTGATGGAGAACACATTCCATCATCAGCTTTTGGGGCTTTTTCACACAAGCTGTCAGTATTTTGAGGCCTGACAAACCTGTTTGTTGAGACTAGCTTTCCATTAACTTTGTGGATAAAAGTGTTGGGAAGCTCACCAATAGTGGATAAGTCATATTTCAGATTATTAATCTCAACAATAGAAGCTGCTTTGTCAAGATCCCCTCCAAGATAGGCTTGGATTTGTGCAGGGATCTGCTGACTGATGCAATGGCTGACTTTTTGTGCAGATTGGAACCAAGAGTCAACTA
Organism: Centrapalus pauciflorus; assembly: GCA_020465985.1. Taxonomy (NCBI): domain Eukaryota; kingdom Viridiplantae; phylum Streptophyta; class Magnoliopsida; order Asterales; family Asteraceae; genus Centrapalus; species Centrapalus pauciflorus. The sequence goes on from JAANYP010000568.1 coordinate 32,991, forward strand.
TCTTTTGAAGCTTTGCATGTTTTACATCTGTTTCTCTCTTTTCTTCTAGTAAAATGGAGTTGATGTGTTTTAATTCATCAAGCTCAGTTTCCAACTTATGAAAAATGTCCAGTTAACTGGATTTTGTGTCAAGATCATTTTTAAGCTTAGAGATTTCAGATAGTAAAACATTGTGCTTCTCAACATCAGCTTTTAAATCAACAAGCATATATTCAAACATTTTTACTTTCTCTTCAGAACTGTAAGCCATAAAATTTTGTACCTTGTACATCATTGTGGGGTTCCAGTTCTCTAAGCTGCTGAAGGCTTCAGCTTCAGCCAAGTCCTGTTTGAAGTTTCTAGTTGATGGGACATCAGTGTTGGCCATCAGACAGTTGTTGTCTTCTTCATCTGAGGATGAATCAGACTCCTCCCAGTCACAAGTCTCTGCCATGAGTCCCTTTTGCTTGTTGGAAGCCACTGAGTTTTCAAACTTTTTTCAGCTTAGCCATGGCCATAAGGTACTTAACCCTGTAGCCATCATCCCTGTTAGTCTTGTATGGTTTGGAAGACTGTCCAACAGCTTTTGACACACAGTCAGCAGCTATATGGCCAGTTTTGCCACATTTGAAGCACTCAGCTTTAGATTTATCAAATGCCTTCTTTTTGACAGCATTTGAGTTCCCCTGCAACATATTTCTTCCAAACCTTTTCTTGTTGGACCTTTTGACAAGCATTGCAATCATTTGCTCATCATCAAGTTCAGCAAGGTCTGCACTGTCTTCCTCATCAGACATTTCCTCTCTTTCATCATCAGCCTGTTGATCAGGTTGAGTGAACACATCACATACCTGCCCAACAGGTTGTCTCACGCTGGCCACTAAGGCAGCACCTCTCTTGGACATTTCCAAGGCATTTCTCTTCTGCTGCCTTGACTGTTCATCATTTATTAAGGATCCATATAAGTTACAAGATCCACACCTTTGATGGTACCTGAATTTTCAAGATGGTAGAAAAGTAGTTCCATTCTTCAGGCAAGATGTCCAAGAACTTGTTCACCAGAGTCAGGCTGTCCTTTGTGATCCCAACAGCTTTGAGATCATTAACCAGAGCAGTAACCCTGGTGTAGGTTTCTGTGAGTGTCTCCTTTGGTTTTGCAAAAAAGAGTTCATACTATCTAACAAGATTGTTAATCCTGTTGTCCAGCGTGATTGCGGGTCCATCATAGACGGTACAGAAAGTATCACACATCTCCTTTGCAGTCTTCATCTTCTCAACCTGTTTGGACACATCATCAAGCAGAGAGATAACTAGGTTATTCCTGGCTTTTGCATCCAGAGCAACCAGCCTTTTGTCTTCATCAGACCATTGAGCTTTGGCCTTCTCAAAGGTTCTGATTTCAGGGGCAGCTCCTTCAACAGCAGGAGTTATGGTAGTAACAGAGGTTGGCACATAGGGACCTTCCATTACTATCTCTGGTAGTTGTACATCCAGATTCTCCAAATATAACATCATTCTGCACTTCTAGCCAGAGAAGTTCTGATGATTGAACTTTGGGGGTTTGGCCATTGACCCATTGTCATAGTAAGAGGAGGAAGTTGCAGCACTGTTGTCCATGGGAAAGTAGGGAGAATAAGAGATCTAGAGTTGACACACACTCTATATGCTCTGATAGCAGTTGTAGGTCCCAAAAGGTTTCCCAAGTGTATAGTTCAAATTTGTAGAGGGGGGGGGGGGGGTTGAATACAGCTATTTAAAAACTTAACAATCTTTTCTCAATGTTTGTGTATATTATTAACAAGTGTTAATTACAAACAAGCTTGACTGCGGAAAGGTTCAAGCTGAGATGACAGATACAACAGTTGTTCAACTAATCTAAGACACACTCAGACTAGATACAATGACTACACTCACTTAGATGCACTCACTGATTTTACAAGACTCAGATGGACAGCTTGAATAAGAACAACTTAGACACACGTACTGTTATATTCAAGCAGACTTGCATGCATGAAAAACACACTTTAATGCACGATCTGATTTCACACTCTTGATATCTCACAATCCTTAGAAGCTTCCTTTTATACTCAAAAGGAGAATCTCAGTGAAGCTTCTTCATTGGACATATGAGATAGTGAAAAGTCTTTCCAAGAAGACAAGACACCTTTCTGCACGTTCTAATAAAGCATATTTGTCTTCACATGGCAGAATCTTTGTCTTTTCCTTTTTGTCATTGTTGCATAAGACTTTAACCAAAAGAGGAATGTCAACTTTGCATCTTTCTTCTTTTGCTAATGCCATTTTGATATAAGAAAAGGTCTGTCACCCTTTTCAGATATCCGTTTGTCTTCATGTAATAGAACAGCGTGGGCATGTTGTGCAGTCTGTTTTCCACTTTGTCTTCGAGTTGTAAACTGATCTTGTAGACAAAAACAATACATGAGGACTTGGAAACATATTCCATAAAGTGTTTAATCTGTTCACAAAGAACAGGTTTTGTTCACAAAGAACAGAATTCTTGTAAACATTCCAAGCTGCTCAACGGAATAGAGCAGCGTAGGCAGTTTATGTCCAGCCTATTCAGCAGACAGAACAGTTTGGATAAACTGCCTTTCTTGCAACGAATGCAACATAATAAACAGCTTTGGACTGATATTGCAAATCACTTTTCAGGTTTCAATAAGGCATAAACAAGCCTTAAATTATACCTTCAAGTGCATCAACAGGTTTGATTAAAAAATCTCCCCCTCAGATGTTTGACTGAGGCCTTTTTGTGCCTAATAATCTCCCCCTATTTGCAATAATCAGTCTGAGCTGATTTAATCAATAATCACTAAACATTTTACAATACATTTTGCTGAAGTGAAATTACAACACTTAAGTAAAGTAAAAGATCAGTTTATACATACTGATTTTGATTACATAAACAACACATGTTTTTACAGAAGTACAACTAATGTACTAATGTATATTACAACTAATGTAAATAAGAAAAGTTACAACAGATGTAACAAAGTACAACTAATGTACAAAAGAGTTCAACAATTTGGACTGTTGATGTTGGGAGCAGATAATGGCAAGCCTGTCCAACAGATGGACAACTTCCATTCTTCACCTACTCAGATAGTAGGTGGACTTTACTGCAGTGGTGGTGGCAGTCCTTCTTCAAACAATTTTTCAAGTTCATCCCTTGTTTCCTCTAGATCTTGAACTTCAACTCTGAGAAAACATAAAATTGGGATCTTGAATCTCTCCTCTCTCATAAAATCCTCAGAGCTGGTCCCAGACGGCTGCTCTCCACTTGCTGGATTGCCTGAAGGAAGTTGGAAGTCTGAAGGTTGCAAGCTGTTTCAAATCCACCTTGTATAGATCTGATGCTCTCTGAAAGCACTTCTTTTGTGTCAGGGGATCTAGAAAAAATGCCCCCAACTCAGGTTCTTCAATTATTTTGCCTTCTTCAAACTCTACTCCTCTGGGCAGGCTGTAGTCAACTCCTTTAATTTCAACAGCATAATCACCTTGTTCAATCAAGATGAGGAGTTCCTCCAGCTCAGAATCCTTACTGGTCCTCCTGGCCTTTATCTTGGGTTAAGTCACATAGACACCCTCACTTAATTCTTTTGAGATCAGGCAAATATCTTTCACTCTCTCCATCAGCTTCTTAACATATGCCCTGATAGTCTTAGCCGTCTCAGACTTAGACTGGCTCAGGGCAACTGCCAACTCAACCCATTCCCTGTATCCCATCTATGCAACATCAGTGTAGTCATAAGTTTCCAGTTCTGGGCCTGTTGCACCCATTCTGGTTATTTGCAGTTTCCACTGTTTGCCTTTTCTTGATGTGGGGACAGCTTTGACGATTGCTTCCTTGGCTAGTCTTCTATCAGCAACATCATGAAACTTTTTCCTTGCCAAGTTGTCAAAGTGGAACTGGGCCCTTGCAGAGGATGCTTGCTTTGGTTTGGTCATAGAGACCAGAGCACTCTTTTCCTGTTCACCTTCCTTTCCACCAGCTGATTCTCTAGCAGCTTCAAGCAGTTTTCTCTGCACATCCGAAGAAGGCATTTTGGTTTTGCTTGCCTCTTTGAATGCAAGAGATATGGCAGCTTTGGCAGAGGCTTCTTCTTTTCTCAGTATTTCCAGGGCTTTGAGTTGTTCATCTCTGAGCTCATAGTATTTTTCAATAGGAACGCCCATTTCTTTAGCCCTGGCTTTGTCAAACTTTAGCTCTGCTGCTTTTTGGCGATCAAGGTCAAAAGCTACTTTTTCTTTTCCTTTAGCTGTTGCAGTGGTAACAGCTTCAGGAATATCTTCTTCTTCTTCTTCCTCCAGAATGAGATGCCTCCTTCTGCTGCTTGGCCTATCCTCAGGAATGAATTCCCCCCCCCCCACCCTTAGATTGTGCAGGGTTTGGAGATTCAGCCTGAGTAGGCTGAGCAGCTTCAGGTTGATGAGAGGCACCCTCAGCTGGACCAGTACCTGTTCTAGATGCACCTGCTGTTTGACCAGTAGATGTTGATTTCTCCTTAGGAGAATAAGTTTTCTCCCCCTTAGACTTAGTCTTAGAGGCAGACAACTTCTCCCCCTTTAATGGAGATGGACCAGCACCTTCAACAACTGGTCTGCCTGAAGAAACAAATTCAGCAGGCTTTGCAGCAGTTTTGGCAGCAGGTTTGGGACCAACCAGGCTATGCACTAAGAAAGCCAGGTTGTCCTTCACCTCTACAATTTGGGAAAGACAGGTTTGAAGAGAGGATGATTGGGAATCAGCAATTGAGGTCAGCTTAAGAATATTTTGTTACGTTGACACGTTTTGATTTTAAATTTAGTATTTTATTTTTTTTTTAATTTTAATATTTTGTTATGCCAATACGTTTTGATTTCAATACAGTATTTTAATCTTTTTGATTTACAAGTTTATACATTAATATGTTGTATTCGTTTTCATTTAAATATTTTGTTAATATTCACTTAAGTATTAACGTAGCAAAATTTTAAATAAAAACAAATAAAATAATTTTGTTCGTCTTCGTCTTCGCTGTTCGCTCTTCATCTTCGCTGTTCGTCGACGGCCAAACCTTAGCCACCGTTGTCGCCTGACCACCACTCTGATCCTCACCACTCCGCCTCTCTCCCTAGACACTCACCTTACGTACTTATCTCTCGACACTCACACACTCATCTCTCTTACTTGGCTACCGCAACCAAACCCTGTGATTCTCTCTCTCGGCTGCCACCACCACACAACCACTGCTGTTGTGGCCGTCCCTAGTGCAGCGCCGCTACTAGAACCAGAATCGTCACCGCCCCTCGAAACCCTAATATCATGTATTATTTTTATCCCCTTTTTACTTTTGATTTGCTTCAGAATTCTCATATGTAGTACTTACAACAAATCATCTAGATACTATTTTAAGATAATTTGTTTAAATTCATTTGTCAATTTCTAGATCTGTGTTTTATGTCTGGGTTTCTGATTTTCGAGGTGTTGTAGAATACACATTATGAGAAGGGATAAATTACGAAGAAAACATAAAAATACATCACGTTTTAAACATGTATGATATAGCAACGTTGAAATGATGATTGGTATATAAATGCTATTTGAACACATGTTATATCAGCAAGACTTTCCATGGGTTTGTTGAATTAACAACTGAAAAGCGTATTGATCAGGAACCAAGTCATTTCAGGATTGATTGTCATTATCTTGAGTTTATTTGAATCACAATTACACATCCTTGAAATCTGAAAGTTAACTAATTATAAAAAGCTTTAAAATCATTTCAAAGATTCATTTAGAGACATTTTTCACCAGAGTAAAGTTGGATTTATTGGATATCTTCGGAGTGAAATCAATTATTATTGGGATTATATAAATATATAAAATCAAGTATGCGACACTCAAGCATTTAATGGTCTGTTAATTATAAGATTCAGATCGCCTAAATCAGTTACCACCAATATCATAAAGTATCGTGCACACTCTCATTCATTATTATATCCATGGACCCGAGACTATAAAATTTTTGCAAATGAATGCAAGGTTAGACACTTAGACTGCACTAAACTTTGTCTAGTAGACTGACATGTATTCGTTATGCAGATTTCATATGTAATATTGCAAAGGGTGACTTCAGTTATACACTTCAATTGCAACTGCATGATGAACATGTGGTGGTGACAACGTGATCTCTATTCTTCCGTTAACCTGTCTCACATAGGAACTCAATACGTAAACTCTCTACCGTTTGATTTGGTTTCTTAGAAATTATATAGTATAATGATTGGTGCCAGGAGAATTTATTTACTAAAGCACTATATTGTGATAAGAAACTTAGGAATTTATATCAACTGTTTCTTATTTGCATATTCTTTGTACAACAGTAATTTTCCAAATATATTACTCAATAGGCTTTATTGGGCATCTGCTATTCGATTTTAATCATGAAGAGTTGTTATTTGCTTCAAGTGGGTTTCACCAACACAATATTTAAATCCTAATATGAAATAGGAATTAAATGATAAAATTCAACGTGTGCTTTTAAATTTGAAATTTTTATTTGAAATTTTCCGACTTTTATGATATTATCTTATAATAATTCAAATTTAAATATTAATATTTGTTGATATTTAATTCTGTTAATTTAAGCATTCAAATAGACCATCATATAGATCCACCTTTCATGGTTTCATGAAGATTCTAGTAATGGATTTTAAGTTACCGGTGTGTGTGTGTGTTTCTTGATTTTGAAAATTTTCAGATTGGGCTTGTTAAATGATTAGTCAAAATTTGGTTACGATTTACCATATAAAAAAAATATATTCTTAATCGTGTTTGTATGTTTGTATATGTAGAACTTAATATTCTTTACTATCCGGTCAGTTAAATAATATGTACGGGCTATGATTTTGACGACAATCCGGTCAGTTAAATAATATGTAGGTAAATTATTTAAAATTTGTTAAATGTTTGAAATGTGGGTAAATTAACATGTTCTACAATCTACAAAAGTAGTGTCTTCATACTTCAGGGAATCTCTTATAAACAAACTGGAGTATAATCTTTTTAATCGAATTGTATATAGCATAGGGTGCAACTATTCAATATGGCATTTAATTGCGTCTTTTTTTTTTTTTGTAATAATCCCCTAAGGCCTAGAAGAACTGCAATACACCACGTGGACTCATGGTCCTTGGTAAGCCTACATTTATTTTATTGTCATTTATTTGCATTTCATTGTTTAGTTGAGACCTTGATTGTCATTAATCTGCGTTTTATTGTAATTTCATGAGTGCTTATTTTTTTGTTCTTGCAGTATCTTTCAGTACTCATATAGCATACCAATTACTTGAATAAGGTCATACGTTGTAAGCTAAAACACCTAACAAAACATTTAAAGTAGCACACATGAACCCACATTGTGAACAATGTCTATCTATACTATTAAAAGAGTAACTATACTCAATTCTGGTGAAGCCACGTGTCATCACCATGAATCGACACGTGATATTTACAAGTTTTAAAAATAATAAAGAAATTTAAATTATATCTCTCCAAATCAAATATAATCTACTTTTGAATTCAAATCAAATCAAATAAAATCTAATACTCTACTAACTTATTGATATAATATAATATAATATAATAAAAGTTTAAAAAAATGTAATAAAATAATTACTATTCATATATATTTAGAAATATATAAAATTAATAGGTCATAATAAATAATAAATCATTCTTATATACTTTTTGTTTAAAACACATATTTATACATTTACCTTTTAATTCATTATATTTTATATATATTAAAAATATCCGCGTAATACGCGGGTAATAAACTAGTACCTAATAAGTAAGAAACCAAACTACAACTTGTATGAAAGAAGGAAATTTCATGAACACTTTTGTGTGCTTGCCTTTCGAAACTGGGTATCCTCTCTTTCACTCGACCAATCATGTGGCTTCTGTATCTTTCTGCTAATTGTATAGCATACCAATTAATTAGTATAGAATATAAGTGTTTCATGATATTTTAAAATGATCATTTCTATACATGTGGTCGTGTAAATACAATAGGTATTTTTGAAAGTATCTTTTTTTGTTATCGATGTGATAAAATCCAAAATTCAGAATTGTAATGGTGAAACAAAATTAAGTCTGAAGTTGTATATGTTCAGATTTTGAAAATAATAAAAGGGTAGATGTAGTAAAGTCCATAAATTTAAAGTTGTGACGATAATAATGATTTATAATTTAGTCTTAAATTGTATATATTTCAGAATTTGGAAAACAAAAATACAAACCTTTTTTTAAATCATTTTTAATAAAAGTGCATGTAGAATATTTTTCTGTTTGCAATAAGTTTGAGATAAGTACCTCTATTTCTTTGATAACATCGTTCCATCTATTGTAATCAAGAAAATAATTAAATGATACATCATTTTGGTTGACTTTGGTCATATATATACAATAGAATGAAAGTTAAATAAATGCATGTTGAATTTTATGTACGAATTAAGTAACTATTATTATTATTATAACAACCAATTAAGATTTTCATACCTTATTTTGTTCACTGCAGTCTTTCATTGCATCTTCACAAAATAGCAACTTGCCACTTGACGGGAAAACTATGGAAACTGTAATGAGCAAAAGCAAGTAGATGAGCTATTTATAAATCTTTTTTTTGATTGCTACATGCATATAAGTAGCTTAAAAGTGATAGTTTTGCCTTGAATTAGTCAAGGCTGGGAATTAATCAAGGCAGGTAAAGATAAAGCTGGTAGTTATAAAAATGGTAAGGGTGTTACTTATCCCTAATTTTTCTGGATTTTTGTTACATAGCTACTGCAACAGTATTTTGTTGATATTTTGGTTATAGGCTCCATTATTGAAAATATTGCGTCACGCGTTATCTTTATAAACATAGTGTTGGAATTTGTCAAGTATTATTTGCCATTATTTAAAAATTGTTTGTTATGCAGAATCTTCTTTAAATACCAAATTTAAACACGTGTTGGAAATAATGTTATCCCATTATTTATGCATTGTCTATTTTTTTTTCTTTTTCTAGTTTTTTTTTATTTTGATATTCCCAGTTTGAAACTTAATTTTTCACTGCATATATCGTGTTTAGTTTTTTATATCATATATTATCTCCCAATTAGTTACATTTAATTGGTGATCAATATATCTTTTTTCCAGGTTTCAATCTTTTTTTCTGCCTATTTTACTGCTTTTGATCGTGCAAGTTTTGATTTTCCAGGTTTGAAATATTATTTTTTACTACATATATTACTGCTTTTTCTGCTTTAACTTATGATATATATATAGAGAGGGAGGTTCCATTGAGAACTTTTGTGCATCGAGGCACAAAAGAACCTCCACCGTCCCTTGGATGAAAAGATTGTGTGGATTAGATCAAATGGTAAAAGGGTAATTAAATATAAAATTTTATGCATCAAGTGCACATAATGAAATTCGTGGAGGGGTAAAACAGGAATTATGCAATCCTCATTTAATTATTACATTCCAAAAATAATACAAATTCAAATAAAATGATAAAGATTCTGATGCATCGTTGTTGTTGCTTTATGTTCAATCATCTTCATGTTCATCATCTTCGTATTTAACGTGATGAATCGTTCATCCAAAAACCTTAATTTAACGTGATGCATCAACGTGTTCATCCAAAATCCTTAATTTAACATGATGAATCGTTCATTCAAACATGAACCGTTCATCGTTCCAACAAAATTCGTATCTTCCAAAATGCATCTCTTCATCAAAAATCCAAAATGCACCTTAATTTAACGTGATGCATCGTACATTCAAACATTAATCGTTCATCGTTCCAACAAACATTCATACCTTCCAAAATGCATATCTTCATCATAAAATCCAAAATCCATATCTTCAAAGAATCCAAAATACATCTCTTCATCATAAATCTCTCAACATCCAAAATGCATCGTTTCATCATAAATCCAAAATGCATATCTTCATCAAAATGCGTATCAAAGTAATGCATCAACAACGTGTTCATCCAAAAAACATGATGCAATAACGTGTTCATCCAAAAAACCAAGGTAATCATCATGCATCAACGTCTTCATCATGATCTTCATCGTTTTTTCCTGCATCTTCATCATTTCTTTCTAACAAAAACTAGATTCATCAATCTTCATTTTGAACAAGCAAGAGAGACTTTAAGTGGCTGCAATATAATCAAATACAATCGTTCGTTATCGGCAATGGTTTTGCGGTGGTGGTTGAAGGTGGAGGAAATCGTCGTTGTGCATATTAATGGTTCCCTGTGCATGTTGGTAGCGATCCCGATGGTCTGCTGGTGGCGATGCCGGTGGTCTAGTGGTGGACTGCGACTTGCGAGAAAGAAATGGAGGCAAGATGGTGGAAGGCGATGGTCTTGGGAGGGCAGCCGGAAGTTTGAAAGAGAAGGGGGAGAGAGAGAGAAAGATAAGGAGGTTAATTAGGAAAGTGGTTAATGTGTGATTTAAATTCCTAAATTAATCATAAATATCTTTTAATGATTTATTAAAATTAATTAATTTCATATATTTAATTTTCCCAAAATGTCCTTTGTGCACCATTGTTAGATTATCCGATGCACAAAAGTGCCTCGAGGTGCCCCGATGCATATATATGTATATATATATATGTATGTATATATATATATATATGTATATATATATATATATATGTATATATATATATGTATGTATATATATATATATGTATATATATAGGTTCAAAAGAGTCCCTTCAAAAATCCAGTGTACCAAGGGTACCCATCCAAAGTCACAAGATTAAACAAATCAATGGTTGTGATCAAAAATGCACTTCCATGCGCGCCCCCCCCTTTTTTTGGCTGGAAGGGTATTTTCGTAATTACAACGACCATTCACATTACTTAATTCATCATTCACATTAATTGATCATTCACATTAGTTAATTGATCATTCACATTACTTAATTATTCATTCACAAGAATTATTTGACTATTTACAATTTTTTTACACTTATTTGATCATTCACAATAATTATTTAACTAATTGATCATTCAAATTACTTAATTGATCATTCACATTACTTAATTGACCATTCACATTACTTAAATGATCATTCACATTACTTAATTAACATTTTACGTTACTTAAATGATCATTCACATTACTTAATTGATCATTCACCTTACTTAAATGATCATTCACATTGCTTATTTGACCATTCATATTGGTAAAATAATATCAGCACAACATGTGAATATGAGCATTGTCAACTACTAACAAACAGTAACAAGATTAATGACAAACAGTAACAATGGCCATTCATGTAACACTCAAATTCTCAAATCTATCAAACATTAATAACATCAACCAATGTGAATGATCATTCAGCTAATGTGAATGGCCATTCACATTAGGAAATTTACCATTCACATTGGTTGTACCATATCAGCACAGCATGTATGCTGTGCATCGTCAACTACTAACAACCAGTAACAAGATTAATGACAAACAGTAACAATGGTCATTCATGTAACGCTCAAATTCTCAAATCTATCAATCATTAATAACATCAACCAACGTGAATGATCATTCAGCTAATGTGAATGGCCATTCACATTAGGAAATTTACCATTCACATTGGTTGTACCATATCAGCACAGCATGTATGCTGTGCATCGTCAACTACTAACAAGCAGTAACAAGATTAATGACAAACAGTTCCAATGGTCATTCATGTAACGCTCAAATTCTCAAATCTATCAAACATTAATAACATCAACCAATGTGAATGATCATTCAGCTAATGTGAATGACCATTCACATTAGTAAATTTCACCATTCACATTGGTGAAATAATATCAGCACCTTACATTAGTCCTGTTAATTGTCAACTACGTTTTGTGAATGATCAATCTTCTAATGTGAATGGTCATTCACATTAGGTAAATGTCCATTCACCTTTGATGAATGACGAGAACAGCAATGTCAGACTTCATCTTCTACATACCATCAATGTTAAGTAATGTGAATGATCAATTAAATAATGTGAATGATCATTTAAGTAATGTGAATGGTCAATTAAGTAATGTGAATGATTAATTAAGTAATGTGAATGATCATTTAAGTAATGTGAATGGTCAATTAAGTAATGTGAATGGTTAATTAAGTAATGTGAATGATCAAATAAGTGTACAAGAAGTATAAAAAGTTAAATAAGTGTTGTGAATGATCAATTAAGTAATGTGAATGATCAATTGACTAATGTGAATGATCAATTAATGTGAATGATGAATTTAAGCAATGTGAATGGTCGCTGCAATTACGAAAATACCCTTGCCTATTCATGGACGCTGGATACGCAGGATTTCATGAGGGACGCTGTGGAACCAAATTATATATATATATATATATATATATATATATATATATATATATATATATATATATATATATATATATATATATATATATATATATAATAAAAGAGAACATCAAATACATACGTGTCGCTTCCACATTACACTACAAAAGATAAATACAACTAAAATCTAAATTTTTATCAATTAAAATTTATTAAATCGTATCTAAAAGGATAAGTTACATATTATCATTTTTAATTTAAAACAAAAGATAAATACAATTCATTATTTCAAAGATAAATACATATTATTTTTTAAAAATAACATAAAAGATAAATATAGTTAATTCATTATATCTAATATTTATAAATATTAATAAATAATTAACTCTATCTACTTTTGACCTGAAATTAAAACAAATAATATTACATTTGAAAAAGGAAAAAAAAAGTATAATATTAATGAAGAACATAAATCCTAAAGATTATAATATAATATTAATAAAATCATATTTCATAATATTTTATTTATTATTATAATATATATATATATATATATATATATATATATATATATATATATATATATATATATATATATATATATACTAGCTACATACCCGCGCAAAGCGGCGGCGGCGACAAATATTTTTTTCGATTACTTGTTCGTTTAATAGATGACGATGATGAATAATACCTTTAAACAACGTAAAAGAAAAATATCTTAAGTTTCAATGTCAGTCAAATATCATAAAAATCATATGGTTACAGACAAAAATATGATCAAATATATTTGTGATAAAAAAATTTTCAAGCATTTTTCATTTTATGCATCCAAAATATCCAAATATGATGATGTTTCACTTGAACGATCCGTTTGTTGTACATCCTGCAAATAATAAAAGGTTGGTAGTTATCAAAGATAAAGTATTGAAACATATGAGTAATGCGAACTATAGGATTGTACCTTAATAGAACACATATAAAAATAAACTTAGCTCAATCTTTTCATAAATAGGCACTACGATATAGAAAGAATTGATTATATAATCATGCATGTTGTTTACATAACGAGATCAACTAAAACGATGGTCCCATCAAACCGTTCCCATCTGACAAAGCCAATGCCCATGGTCTGTACCCATCTTGCGAAACAAAACCATCTTCGTAACTGAACTGCAACTTCAATACAACGTTTTTCAATAGCACATGGGGAAACACAGCCGACTCCCAATGCAACTCTCTTACCGGTGAATCTGTCACTCCTAGACCATTTGGGCCAACATTAAATCAAGATATTTACATAAACAATAGTAGTGTACCCGCGCAAAGCGGCGGTGGTGAAATTTTATTTTTTCATTTGGCAACATGTTTGTTGATTTGCATATTATTATTATAAAGACGAAGTAAAAAAATTATTTGATTCATAGATAAATGTCCTCCTCATATGAACATAGAACTAATATTTTATTTCAAATATTATCTATGTTTGTGAATAAACATAATTAAATTATGGCTACAACTATCATTTACTGGCTTTCACTCACTTTTCTCATGATTGAAGCAAGAGTAAAAGGATCATATAGAAAAATTAAAAAATTTCTGCTTTTCAAAGATACATTGAAGAACTGCAACTGAATCTTGTAAATCAGCTGTCATGATCCAACCATGCGGGTTCAAAATGATGTGTCCGCAACAAAAGTCACCGGTGAACCAAAGTATCATCATTGAAGGTTTTAGATTTCATCAACAACATATCATTTTTGTTGGGCATGACTTTCAAGGCATTGAACCCCCTTACTCCAGATTAAGTAATGCAGAAAAATTAGATTTTATACCAATTTAGTGTAGCAAATTGTTCAGCAATTACAAAAGTTAGAAATTCAGTTCATATGCAGGTTTTTGTGACAACTTCATATTAGTACACGGGAAATGTGGCTATAGTTTTTTTTAAATACGATCTTGGCTCCCTTGCCATCTACTCATTTGATCTTCAAGTTAGCCTTCTGATTGGAAACTGGTACCTCTCATTGCATCCGCAATAAAATCATCGAACCCAATTGTATTGTTGCTTCATCTTTAGCACCATAACAAAATCCTCTGTAGACCAAAAATAGAGGAACTTACGAAACCAAAGACTCCAAGTACATTTTTTGCATAAAGATCGTTGACGACTAAAATATTTAGTGGAATCCATGAGATGGAGCCACAATAAAGAATATCCTTCAAGAGTGGAACCTTAATTCTGGAAGATGAATAGCACCAAATCACATAGGGGATGCATATATTTTATAGTCCAAGAGCACGGTTGGTTCAGCTTTTTACATGCGTGGAATGAAGTCCCAATAAGCATATGTTATGCTATTGTTACAAGATGATCAAGCTCTAAACTTTGCAAATTTGTGATGTGGAAATCAAGAAACGTTTTACTTTCAAAAAAATTCAACCAACTCCCACAAGATTGAGTAGAAATCTCCAACAATCATTTAAAAATCAAATAAAAATTCAACAAGACACCGATTCAAGTATTCTTCAGTACATCACAATTCACGTAACCTTTATTCATCAGTACATTACATTTCAATCTTACACAAAAATACAGTGAAAAAAATAAAATAAAATAATATCTCAGAATTTACATATCCACTAAGTCTTGGCAACAACTGAATATCTCAAGCAACTGCTGGATATCTCAACCGTGCCACCTAGACACCTAGTTACTCTATAAACATATCAAACATAAATTAGAGAATGAACTCTTTATGATCTTCAAGTTCGACCATTGCCTTCTTGATCATAGGCTTAAACTTGCCTGCAAAAAGGTTACATTTCTACTTTTAATATAAACATGTGTTGTGAAAGCCGATGATAACTAATTAGAGAAATTCTTGGATGATTTATTCAATCACCAGAATGGCTATATTTCTAATCGTACACTTTGTTCGTAAGGAGACTCGAACTTCTAAACTAATACAACTATAGTAGAAACAATAACTGCACCACAATGCCATATATGTTCCTTGATTACAACCACATGTACGTGCTAGTATTGATCTTTTATACTCATGAAGCCTTGAATTCAACATATTCTAAAGCGTTCGTTATGGCCTATAATTGTCAAAAACATTGCCTTCTTCTCTTCGACACTTATATGCCTACTGTTTTGCAACCAATTTTTTTGTTTAAAATTCATGTGATATTAAAATATTTAATGGTTCACATTTGATTGGAAAACAACTATTTAATGCTTCTAGAACTACCAAATCAAATGGATTGAAAGTAAACCCCAGTTAATGTGTGATATACAAACCCATTACACAAATTTAACACATTTGATACCTAAAAATCCACTTGATAATCAACATATAATCATAATCAAGATATATATATATATATATATATATATATATATATATATATACACACACACACACACACACACACACACACACACATACATATACATACTCAAAGAACAAATGGTGGTTCTTTAACATGTAATATACTTTATAAAAAAGATTGCATTGCAACTAAATGATAAGGATTAACAGTGCCACTGAGGATCTAAACTTTGAAGCATAAAGGGAATTTTCTACCAAAAAAGGCCAACTATACTTGAAATGCTGCACATTTGGATTAACAGAGCATGTTTAAAGCCCTACAACACATAAACCAATACAAAGGGTTCCATCACATTCATGTTGTTTTCTTTTTTAAAAAATATAATAGAATCATGGTATCTTCAAGTAAACTCAAACCACCAAATGACAATCTATTTGAAGCCAAACTTACATCCTCTATAGAAATTAATAGTATGACATATAAACAAACAGTTGATATGCATATCACCAAATCAAAAGAACTTTTGAATAAATCAATCAAACGAGCGCTGGATTCTTTAAACAACATTGTTAAAATCAGACCCAGAAAAAATAAGAACGAATAAAGGGTTCTGTCTATGTACCTGAAAAGAAACCACAAATGAATGTCGGAACCAATCGACGCTAAATAATCAGCTCTTCGAACGCACCTATTTCACAAATCGATTGATGAAAAATATACAAATCAGAATTACAAATCGATGGTGTGGAGAAGCAACAGAAAAAAGGAGAAGATCGAATTGACAAATTCATAACCTACCAGGCTGATAGATGTGATATGCGAGAGAGAAGAAGAGAATCCTTTGAATCGGTCAATTGAGGAGAGAAGGAGATGAATCAAGAATGTAATATGCGATCGACACAAGGATTGTTGGGTAATCTTTGGGGATTCAGAAGCGTTCAGCATGGAATTCTGTTGGAATCGCTCAGAATCAAAGATTCGTTCAGAGGCTGCTTCAAAATTTTATCAAACACGCCTAATGCTGAGAGATTCTTTTTTGGGGTTTTGAATAAGCCCATTCAGCAGCAACCAAACGGGCCCTAAGTCCCCCTAATCCACCTCTTCTTTTGGTTCCTGCTGAACCCCTAAGATGACACAAAAACAACAGATTCAGGATGGAATATCTGTAAAAGCCAAACATTAGCTTACAGCTCAAAAAATCAAAGGTATCATGAACCTAGTTTAATCAACGGCGCAAAACTATGCATAACAGAAAGGTGAGGCTTACCAGTCAAATAACCTGGAGTATGTGAGTTTAGCTAAAGCATCTCTACTGGTACGTGAACTTCAATTTCTGACGTCTCTGGACGTAATGGAAGGTTGCGTTTACTGCAGACGAAAAACCAATAATCCATTACACAACAAGAAACAAAAATCGAATTGCAGCATATGTTCCACGCAAGATTAGAGCTGCAAGTGCAGCATATATACTTTCAGGATCTTGAGGTTGAAAATCAAAACAAAAACCTATCAAACAAGAGAAGATATTTACACGAAAATCAAACAGATTGAGCATAAACAATATTCCTACTTTCTAAATGGATTATATACACTTTAAATCCATACGGAATTTCTATTTTGAATAACGAATTCACTATGCGAACTTATATATATTGTTCATTAATTACTTCCAATGGTCCAAAATTGGAGTTCAACAAGAGATCGTAATTAGGGTGAACAAAAACTACATTTTCAGTTTTTACCAAATGCAATGAATAAAATGTATCAGAATTTTGGAAACTAAAATTAGAAACACAAATTACAAATCACACTAACATCAATTCTTCGACGATACATACATCTCTTAATTGTTAAAAACTTGAACCTGAGAAGGAAGAGTGACGGAGGTGGAGAACACCATGAAGTTTTGTAGATCCCAAGAAAGACAGATCGAGAGAGTAACCGCTGGGCATAACCAACCGCGGTGGCCCTTTGGTGGCTCTTAACAGCACCGCCGCCATGTCATACCTTCCTCTACACTGCGCCGGCGGATTTACAGACGAATTTGCCTGTCATCCCAATAAGCAGCCAATACCCAATTGAGAGCTTGTAAGGATCAGGAGGAACCATAGAAGGTGTGAAGGAGGGAATAACATAAGCTAATGAGCAGAAAACAGAGAGATGAAGATGTGCGATAGCGGTTGTCGTGTGGTACCATGGTACCATTGTTGTGCGATAACGGTGGTCGTGGGTTTAAGATCATTCGCACAACCTTATGAAGATCAAAAGACGAAAGAGAGATGAAGTTGATAGCGAAGAGAAACAGGAGGTGTGCTTCTGTAGTTTTCGTTTGCAGGCATGGGGAAGAGGAAGGGGTTTTGTATTTCCAATGTAAACCTATTTTCAAAAATACGAAAGCCAAGAAAAGCAGAAAAATTTGAAATCTGTTTAGTTTTGAGTAACAAGGAGTTGTACATTAAGCTATATTGATTTGTACATCTTAAAATTCAAGACTGTGCTTTATTGAATTGTACCTAATGCATAAAATCTTGTCATATGTCTAAATGCTTTATTAAGTAGTATAGATATATATATATATATATATATATATATATATATATATATATATATATATATATATATATATATATATATATATATATATATATATATATATATATATATATATAGTCAGGTTCAAAAAAGTACCTCTCGAAATCAAGTGCACCCGAAGGTACCAACCTTAAAAAACTTTTTTTAAATTTTTTTTCTCATAACCATGTTTAAATTAATGTTATACACATGATATATAAATTTAACATACATTCACACTTTCTGTGTCCTTAAAACTTATGTGAATGCTCAATGCATATTTATGTGAATGGTCATCCATGTGAATGGTCATTTCACACAATGTGAATGGTGTGAATGACCATTCACATGATCTTTTTTTATCATTCACAAGATTTATGATGTTGCTCCTTTTGAAAAAAAGTCTTATAATGTTGTCTTATACATGTTTATTCAAAAAAAATATATGTGAATGATCATTCACATTAGGGTACGCTGGAATCTCATAGGTACGCTGATGAACCTGATTCTATATAGATATATATATATATATATATATATATATATATATATATAGTCAAGTTTAAAAAAGTATCTTTCGAAATCAAGTGCACCCGAAGGTACCAACTTTGAAAAACTTTTTTTAAAATTTTTTTCTCATAACCATGCTTAAATTAATGTTATACGCATGATATATGAATTTCACATACATTCACACTTTTTGTGTCCTTAAAAATTATGTAAATGCTCAATGCATATATATGTGAATGGTTATCCAAGTGAATGATCATTGACACCATTCACATGATTTTTTTTATCATTCACAAGATTTATGATGTTGCTCCTTTTGAAAAAAATTATTATAATGTTGTCTTATACATGTCAATTCGAAAAATATATATGTGAATGACCATTCACATTAGGGTACGCTCAAATCTCATAGGTACGCTGATGAACCCGATTTTATATATATATATATAATCAGGTTCATTAGCGTACCTATAAGATACCAGCGTACCCTAATGTGAATGATCATTCACATATATTTTTTTTGAATAGACATGTATAAGACAACATTATAAAACTTTTTTTCAAAAGAAGCAGCATCATAAATCTTGTGAATGGTAAAAAAAGATCATGTAATGGTGTGAAATGACCATTCACATGGATGACCATTCACATAAATATGCATTGAGCATTCACATAATTTTTAAGGACACCAAAAGTGTGAATGTATGTGAAATTCATATATCATTTGTATAGCATTAAATTAAACATGGTTATGAGAAAAAAATTTAAAAAAAGTTTTTTAAGGTTGGTACCTTTGGGTACACTTGATTTCGAGAGGTAATTTTTTGAACCTGACTATATATATATATATATATATATATATATATATATATATATATATATATATATATATATATATATATATATATATATATATAGGATTGGGTTCTTTTAAGAACCTTAAATAATGTGGGAACATAAGAACCAATTTCAGCCCTTGGATTAATGGGATCAATGGTGGATAATCAATGGCATTGTTGTAAATATTTTCAAGTATGGTTGGGTCCACTAAGGGCAAATTAGTCATTTTTCCTCCTTCATTTAATTCAACTTTTCAGAAAATTTTCCAATAACCTGTCCTTTAATTAAATTATACAATCACCAATGAGTTTGTCATTAATTTTTTCTTTTTCTTCCATTTTTTCCTGCAAGAAGAAGCTCAGTTCCGTCGCCGGAATTCCATTCCGTTTTTTTATTTCACCTGAATCCATGGAGTCGACCGACACATTTCAACAGACACCGTATAATATTTTTCCAAATGGTTTTGCAGCCGATGAGGAGGTCGACCATTGTTTTTCTCCTAATCCAGGTCATGTTTATATTTTATTCGAGTATTCGTTGCTTTATTTAACGTTTCTTCTACGTAGAATATGTTGCATTCTACGTAGAATATGTTGCATTCTACGTAGAATATGTTGCATTCTACGTAGAATATGTTGCATTCTACGTAGAATATGTTGCATTCTACGTAGAATATTTTGCATTCTACGTAGAATATATTGCATTCTATGTTGTCTGTAAATCTATATATATTTTTGTATTTTATGTTGTCTGAATAGAACTTCTATAAACATTTATGGATTTTGAATTTTTTTAATCTGTATTCTACTCATATTTTATGTTATATTATGATGTTCATATTTTCTAGTCTATTTTATATTTTAAAATCGCAGAATCGGGTAAATATGAAACGCTCAAGACCTTGCTAAACGACGATGGCTCTGAGCAAGACAATAGAAAAGGCACGACAAAAAAGATATATTGTTCGTAGATTATTTTGTATTCTTCGTAGTTTTTTAGAGATTGTCTGTAAATCTGTATAGATTTTTGTATTCTATGTTGTTTGAATAGATCTTCAATAAACATTTATAGATTTTGGATTTTTTAATTTGTATTCTTCTCAGATTTTATGTTATCTTATGATGTTCATATTTTCTATGTCAGTGTAAATCTATATAGATCTTCTCACATTTATAGTTTTTTTACAGATTGTTTGCAAATTTATTTAACGTTTATTCTACGTAGAATATGTTGCATTCTACGTAGAATATGTTGCATTCTACGTAGAATTGTTTGCAAATTTATATAGATCTTAGGTAAGTGTCATATATTCTATATAGAATACCACAATTCTACGCAGAATGTTCACATATTTTTCATAGAATACCACTAATCTACGTAGATTGTTCACATATTCTACGTAGATAGTTCACATATTCTACATTTTTTATTGCTATTCTATGTTACTAGAAATGTTATACATTTTTTTTGCATCATAGTTTTGAATCCATTGTTTTAATGCAGGTTGTAAAAGATTCTACCATGGACACCATTGATTGTGATTGTCGAATGTTCGATCGGATTGTGTTGCTTTGTATCTCCGTCATAGAATGTTGTATATTCACCATAGAATATTATGTTGACTCCATAGAATATATCTTAATCTACATATAAAGTTGTATATTATTCATAGGAAAAAAAAGATGAAGAGAAAAACTCTGGTGGTTTTTTTTTTGGGAGAAAAAAAAGGATGAAGAGAAAAACGAGGAGGGAATTAATTGTGTGTGGAAAAACGTGCAGTTTCTTTTTCAATGTTATCCCCAATATACCCCTTACCCACCCATTTTTCCAACAAAAAAACCCCTAAAGCCTTCTTAATTTCAAAAATGTCATCTTACATCTAAGCCATTGATTTCATGAAATCAATGGATGAGATTAGTTCTTAGGTTCCCACATTATTTAAGGTTCTTAGAAGAACCCTCCCCTATATATATATATATATATATATATATATATATATATATATATATATATATATATATATATATATATATATATATATATATATATATGTATATATATACATAGATTCAGGTTCAAAAAGGTATCCCTCGAAATCAAGTGCACCCGAAGGTACCAACTTTAAAAAACTTTTTTTTAATTTTTTTTCTCATAACCATGTTTAAATTAATGCTATACACATGATATATGAATTTCACATACATTCACACTTTCTGTGTCCTTAAAAATTATGTGAATGCTCAATGCATATTTATGTGAATGGTCATTCACACCATTCACATGATCTTTTTTTACCATTCACAAGATTTATGATGTTGCTCCTTTTGAAAAAAAAATCTTATAATGTTGTCTTATACATGTTTATTCAAAAAAAAATATATGTGAATGATCATTCACATTAGGGTATGCTGGGTACGCTGGAATCTCATAGGTACGCTGATGAACCTGATTCTATATATATATATGTGTGTGTGTGTGTGTGTGTGAGTGTTTTGTTGTATATAAAACTGAAATTTCAAATTAACTGCTATTCACGAATATTTAAAAAAATAAATAATAATATTTATGCTAATCAATTATCTTTTCTTGTATTTTACTTATCGGAATTAATATTTATATCGTTTTAATTTTATGGTTTACATGCATAGAATGTAAATAATTATTTATTAAAGATAATCCATGTGTCAACGTGGGTTAATAAACTAGTTAAGTCTATTATTGTAAGCGTTTTAAGATAATCAAAGACAAAAAAACAAATAAAAATCATATTGATAGATCAATTATATTTTTTCAGAGTTAGTTACAAAAATGGTTCATGTTGTTTGTATCAAATTTTGAATTTAGTTCCTAAACTTTTAATTTTACAAAATCGATCATTATCATTAAGGTTCACCTTTAATATTGGTCAATTATCCATTAGCACTAATTAAAATACCCATTTTGCCTTTAATTATATTTATACTTTTGACTTTTTTAATTAAAATTTATTAACAACTCTATTTTTTAATAAACCAATTAGATATAAAAACATATTAATGTATTAATGTTATTAATCAATTAGAAACAAAAAAAAAATACAATAAAGAATATCTACACTTGTATGTATATATATTAATAAAATTTTAATTTCGTTTTGCATAATTTTATATTTTATACTTTGTATTTTTCTATGTTATTATTTTGAATGAAAATCTCTCAAATTAAATTGGTTCGTCATTTTTCCATTTCGTTAAATTGGAAATCGAAATTATTAATCATTTTTTCTACTAAAAACATTAAACATTAGATTGTATGTTTATTACGTTTGGTTAAATTAAAAATTGAAATGATTATTCATTTTTTTTCATCGAAAACACTTAAAAATTAGATTTGGTTGGTGTTAGACATTTAATTTCGATCATATGGAGTTATTTTGTAATAATTATTTTCTTAGCATTTAGCTTTGTATTTATTTCCTTGTAATTTATTTCAATGTAAAAGTCTAGGGGGCAATTGTGTCAATGCCCCATAGTTAATTAATTGGAGCTATAAAGCTCCTAGGGTTTGCTTTTTGTAATTACACGGTTGAAACATATTAAATACAAACATACAGCCGCCATTTACATATTCTCTCAATATTCATATTGTCTTCTTCATCATTTCCTAATTATTGAGCATGTTTCTTCTTGGGATTTGATAAAGAACATTAAGGTGCTGAAATATATACGGGAATAGTGATTTACAATTGGTATCAGAGCCCAAAAGGTGGATTTCAACTTGCATTTTTCGGATTCTGCTGGGTTTCATCTTGTTCTTCGAGTTTTTCACCATTTCCATCGATTAGATCTTCTTTTCCTACGTTTTTCTGCGTTTATTGTGTTATTATAGTCTTATAATCATCACAATATCATCATATATTGATTTCGAGCTCACTAAGTTCCATCTTTCCATCCAAATCATCAAGAATCGGATATTTTACAAAGTTTAAAAATATGGGTTTTTAAGGGGTTTTAGCTTGTTCTTTACTGTTTTTTAAGTGTTTTGGGTTATTTTAAATCATCAAAAGTGTTTAAAATAGTTTACCAATCATTTAGAAACATTTTTAGGCTTTAAATCTGCTAAAATAGACATCTGAACTGTTCTGTCATAGACATTCTACGTAAAACCTGCTGTATTTCGGACCATTCACTGTAGCATTTCGGACCAATTAAGATCCCAATTCGGACCATATATAACCCTAGTTCGGACCTCATTTCGGTCCAATACGGACCAGCCTTAGGTGTATTTCGGACCATCTTTTGCCAATTTCGGACCCTCATTCGGTCTCATCCGAAGTTCAGATCAGGCATCCACAATCTACCATTTTGGGCTTGGGCTTTCATTTTTAAATTTACACTTCGGACCATATCCATTTCGGACCACCCGAACTCGGACCATCCGAATTCGGTCCCCTTCCTGGACATTTTCCTGAGTGTCTGTCCACTGTTCACCCGAATTCGGACCATCCGAATTCGGTTCCATCATTTCATCCGAACCACATACTGTTCATCCGAAGTACCCTATCCGAAGTCATCACTGTCATCCGAATTCGGTCCATCAGACTTCATACCATCCGAACTAGGTCCCTACCCTGTCCACTTATAGCATCCATCTGAATTCTGCCCCATCCGAACTCAAAGTCTATCCGAATTTGGTCCTTGTCCGAACAACTGTTCATCCGAACTGCTGCCCATCCGAAATACTGTCCATCCGAACTACTGCCCATCCGAATTCCATTTCATCCGAAATCAGTATTTCATCTGAATTAGCACCATCCAATGTGCTATTCTTCCGCAGTCCAGCCCATCCGTTTCAAGTTTCCACCTTTAAGATCTTATCTTTTTCATCAGCACCAACATCATGTCTCGCGAAGCTCTCGTACTCGGATCTGAGAACAGACCACCTGTTCTCTATCCAGATGAGTATGAACAATGGAAATCCCGGTTCCTCAAATTCGTTGGAATGCAACCGCTTGGGAATTTAATGCTTCAATCCATCTTCGAGGGTCCCGTGATCTATTATCGGGAAATAGCAGCCAGACCTGAGGCTGACCGCCTTGTCTTAGCATCCGAAGTTGAAAGAAAACCGGCTAATGACGCCGAGAGAGACAGGCAGCATGCCGACAAAAGGGCGGAATATTTGATCTATCATGCCCTTCCCACTGACATATTGGTTGGCGTAGACAGCAAAATGTCTGCCAAAGAAATGTGGGATGAATTGGAAGTCCAGATGCTGGGGGCATATCTCGATGATCGTGCCAAGATCGAGGAAGCGAAGGCTAAGTTTACAGAATTCCGCGCCAGAGACGGGGAATCTCTGCAAGCTACGTTTACAAGGTTTTGTGCGGTCCTGAATGAATTGAACAAACTGCACATCAAGAAGGACAGGGATGACATCAACATCCAGTTCTTTGCAGCCTTAGCCCCCGAGTGGCAGATCGCATGCCGGGCCATGAAACGCGTCCTGAACATTCCTGAGGTATCCATCAACGTCGTCTTTAAGGAGCTAAAGAAGTATCAATGGGATGTGGATCAACAAAAACTGATGGCGAATCAATTGGCATCTTTGCTGTTATCAGCCAATACTGGAATGAAACCGAATGATTCACTAGCCTTGATTACCAACACGAATATTCCAACTCCATCCTTTGCTCCAGGTTCATCGTCATCGCAGTGCAGGTATGCTTCTCCTCCACGTGAGGTATTTGATGAGGAAGAGGCCTCTATACAGGAACAATTAGCCTTGTGGACCAATCGTCTCCAACAACGACGGTTCTCCAACAAGACTAACAATCAACTCCGTTATGACACCGGTCCACGGAGGTACTCAGATGATCGTAGGGATGAACGACGCGATGATTATCGTAGGGACGATTACCGAAGGGATGATCGGGATGAGAGGAGGTATGACGATAGACGCGACTATCGAGATGATCGTCGTTTTTGAAAGGAAAGACGATAGGGGCGAGGATCGCAGGGACGACAGGCGGGAATATGATAGGAGGGACGATCGTCGGGATGATCGTAGGGACGACCGCAGAGATGAGAGGAGAGAGCCTGAGAGAAGGGAAAGAAGGAGAGATGATAGCAGAGAACATCGCCGCGCTGACAAGAGGCCGGCGGAGAGGAGGGATGAGCGGCCGAGAGTAGACGAACCGAAAGCCGCAGACGAGCGTCTCTGTTACAAGTGTGGAAAACCGGGCCACTTTGCTCGGGAGTGCAAAAATAATTTTGACAGAGACGTCGGCTATTATGAGAGAAAGCTGGAGGCCGCGAAGAAAAGAACCGACACGATGGCCCTCGTCGCCCAGGAAGATTACTGGGATGCTGAAGATACCGACGAGGAGGATGATAAGGGCAAGAACTGTTACATGGTTGATCGTCTAGGGTTGGAGCACTGTGCCGTTTCCACTGCTGAGACTTCAGATCATGCTGCTGAGGGGGAGACATTGAAAAATCCACCAACATGTCTGATGACCACAACTGACAATCCCGAGTGCTCATCATCCGGCTCAGAGTCAAATGAGGTATATTCCTGTAACATTTCAGAACATGTAAATAATTTATCTGTAAATAATGAATGTACACTGCACACACATATTCTTGATCTTCAAGCAAGGTTAAATGCTGAAACTGCAAAGTGTGTACAGGCTGAACATCTAGCTCAAACTTTAAAAGAGTCATCTGAATTATATCAATCAAAGTGGTTAACTAATCACAATGTTATAAAACAGATGTTAATCGAAAAAGTAGATGTTCAGGACAGGAATATATATCTTGAATCTTGTATGGACAGGTTATCAAAAGAAAAACTCTCGTTAAAAGAAGAAATTTCTGTACTTACAAAACAGTTAGATACGGTAAATATGGAAAATATAGACAGTTTAGAAAAATATAAAATGATTGAAGAAGAAAGGATAAGTTTGTACTCACGAATAAAGACCCTTGACGATGCTTTTTTAAAAAGGGGTCAAACAGAACAAACTATCCACTTAAATCAGCCCAAAGAAACTAGGTTTTACCATTCTAAACAAGGAATCAGTTTTAAAAATCCTAAATATTTGGAAAAGGCACAAAAAGTTTTACCTTTATTTTATGACATGAATTATATGGGAGCGGGTCTTAAATCTTTCTTTCTTGAGTCATCAAAAGAAGCTTTAAACCAAGAAAATGAGAAACGTGTTGAACATAAAGAAAAAGAAATTTCCTTTCAATATGAAGAACTTAATGAGAGTTATCCTTCTAGAGTACCCACTTTAGAGGAAGACTACTTGTCAACGTATTCAGAAGCTGAATTGAAAACAGAAACTGTAAAACCAATTCCTCAACTTTATATTCCGTCAAAAGTTCTTCAACATCAAATCAATGTTTTGGAAAAGGAATTGGAGTCGTCTCAAAAGAAAGCTCTTGATCTTCAAGATGCTCTTCTTAAGAGCGAAGAAAAATTGGTAAATCAATCTTTTCAACAAACTATGGAATTAACTGTCTACAGAGAAAATTTTGAAATGGTTTCTCAAAAGTTGAAGGATTTTTCAAAAGAACAAACAGTTTCTCATTCCACCAAAATTCCATATGTGTCATCAAATAAAGGTAAGGCTAAAGCTGAAACTTCTTCTTTCATTTATAAAGGTGAGTGTTCAAAACTTTTTAAAAATGAGGTTTCTAAAAAGACTCAGATCCAATCCAAGTCTTTTAAGAAACCCACTCACCAAAAATGAGGTTTCCATGCTTACTGACTCTAATCGTTTTGTTCCTACAGATCATATAAGAAGAGTTCCAAAAACCACCATGCTGGATTTTTCGAGTTTTTTTGTGAAGAAGGCTATAATGCCAAATGAATTTGTTACTAGAGATAGGATGTCTGTAATCTCTAAAGGCAATTTGTGTGACAATGTG
Organism: Centrapalus pauciflorus; assembly: GCA_020465985.1. Taxonomy (NCBI): domain Eukaryota; kingdom Viridiplantae; phylum Streptophyta; class Magnoliopsida; order Asterales; family Asteraceae; genus Centrapalus; species Centrapalus pauciflorus. The sequence continues at coordinate 60,537 of JAANYP010000568.1, forward strand.
TGTAATGATGTACCGAATTCTGTTGCTTCTTATTCAGTGAATTATTTAATCTATGTCCAACTCGCTATAGACGACAGGTTCCTGAAATGAATGCTTTCGTGCCATATCCTGTTAAACGAATTCGGAAAAAGAAAACAAAAAATGTTGCATCATCGGCCTCAAATAAAATTGAGACTTGTCCGTTGCCGAGGCCCAAAACCAAAGCAAAGGTCAAAAAGGTCTCAAAAAGTCAAACACCGAAGGCAATTTCATGGCCTAAGGTTCCAAAGCCCAATAAATCCAATCTTCAATGGATTCCGAAGGGTTATGCATCCGGACCACATACAAATGCTAAATGGGTTCCTAACACTGTACACGTGCCATATAAATCTGGAACTCCTAACAAAAAGGGACCCATATTGAGGTGGGTACCCAAAGTTGTGTGATCTTTATGCAGATGGTTCTTGGTTACTTCTGATCAAGACCCGTTCTTCAATGAAATGGCTTCTAGTTACCATAGACTAGGACTCGTTCTATTGCTTGTCGGTTGTGCTTAAACCGACACGTTTGGCTTCTGTGCACACAGCTCAGGACCCGGTCTTAACTCCTCATATTTTCTGAACATCTCGGTTCAGAACACGGTTTGATTGTAAATTAAGAATGGATGTGTTTGAATGCATATAGTTTTTCATTGTATATATTTATTTACTTTTTAGGAAAAATCCATTTGGTATATGGATTCGGGTTGCTCCAAGCATATGACAGGAAGAAGAGAATTGCTGTCCAACGTAGTTGAACAGTATTGCGGAACGGTAAAATTTGGGAACAACCATCAGACTCATATCAAAGGATACGGGGACTTAGTTCTAAATAATCTAGTCATCAAGGACGTTGACTATGTTGAGGGATTATCACATAATCTATTTAGCATAGAACAACTCTGTGACAAAGGACTAGAGGTAACATTTAGAGCTAAGAACTGTAGTGTGAGGAGTATGGATGGAAAGGAAATTCTATCAGGTTCCCGAAACTCTAACCTCTACACCATTGACGTAGCCAAGCTAATAGTGAAGGATAACATCTGCCTATTATCAAAAGCCTCTTCAAAAGACTCTTGGTTATGGCATCAAAGATTATCCCATTTGAACTTTGACAATATCAACAAGCTGGCTGCGAAACAATTGGTTAAAGGTCTCCATGAATTGTGTTATGAAAAGGACCATCTTTGTGGAGCTTGTGAGAAAGGAAAAATAAAACGATCATCTCACAAAGCAAAGCCCGAACCATCAACAAAAAGAGTATTGGAGTTGCTTCACATGGATTTATGCGGACCGATGCGGACTCAAAGCATAAACGGGAAACGATATGTGTTGGTTATCGTTGATGATTATTCACGATATACCTGGGTCAGGTTCTTGCGTTCAAAGGACGAGACAACTCAAGAAATCATAGATTTTATCAAGAGTGTCGAGACCCAACAGCAGCTGTCAGTGCAATCAATCAGATCTGATAACGGCACGGAGTTCAAGAAGTCGGTAGTTGAGGGCTTCCTTCGATCCAAAGGTATTCAGCATTAATATTCTGCTGCTCGAACGCCACAACAAAATGGGGTCGTGGAAAGTCGTAACCAAACGCTTGTGGAAGCCGCTCGTACAATGCTAACATACTCGAAGCTACCTCCGTTCTTGTGGGCCGAAGCCGTATCAACAGCCTGCTATACACAAAATCACTCCATTATCCATAAGCGCTTTAACAAAACTCCTTACCAACTCTTTTTGAATAAAGTGCCATTTATAAAGTACTTACGCGTATTTGGTTGCAGGTGCTATGTGCTGAATGATAAAGACAACCTCGAAAAGTTTAACGAAAAGGCGGATGAAGCGATCTTCATTGGATACTTATCCAACTCGAAGGCCTATCGCGCATTCAATACCCAAAACAGAACAGTCAATGAAAGTGTGCATGTCACATTTGATGAGTTGGCTGAACTGGCACCCGAAGTTGATCATATAGGACCTCGCATTACTCAAATGCCTGGAGACTCTTCTAATAACCCCATTTCTTTTTCTTCTTCTGATTTGGTTAATTTGTTTGATCCTTTATACGTAGAATTTTTCGATCCTAATGCTAATGTGTCTAATGTTGTCAATAATATAGGTAATCCTTCCAGTTCAACTGCACCGCAAAGTTTCTTCGCTCCATCTTCATCCACATCATACCCTCATCCATCAACATCATCCACCAATACATCCGCAGTTGAATCTACTCCTATAATACCCTCACATATAATACCAACTATCCTTCCTTCACCTGAACACTCTGAAATTGAACCGGAACCAGTGGTACCATCATTTGAAACCATTGACCATGAATCCTCATCCATCCCCACTTTAACCACTGAGATTCCATCCCGAGCACCCCTTCCACATGTGATTAAATGGACCCGAAGTCACCCAACAGATCAAATCATTGGTGATGTTTCAACAGGAGTCCAAACTCGTAGGGCGTCTGCAAATGAATGCCTCTTCGCATCATTCCTTAGCATGATAGAGCCCGCTAGTGTGGATGAAGCCCTAACAGATCTAGATTGGATAGTTGCAATGCAAGAGGAACTCAAACAGTTTGAACAGCTAAGAGTATGGCGGTTAGTTCCCAAACCAAAAGACCGTACAGTGATCGGAACAAAGTGGATTTTTAAGAACAAACGAGATGAGAACGGCATTGTGATAAGGAATAAAGCGAGACTTGTTGCCAAAGACTACAGACAACAAGAAGGGATAGATTATGACGAGACCTTCGCTCCAGTTGCACGGATCGAAGCAATCAGAATCTTCTTGGCGTACGCGGCACACAAGGATTTCAAAGTGTACCAAATGGACGTCAAGACTGCCTTTCTTAACTGTGAACTTAACGAGGAGGTATATGTTGAACAACCACATGGCTTTGTTGACGCACATAAACCTAACCATGTTTATGTGCTAGATAAAGCCCTCTATGGTTTCAAACAAGCACCTCGCGCATGGTATGATAGTCTTTCTAATTTCCTTATTTCTGCCGGTTTCTGTAAAGGTGTGGTGGACACAACTCTGTTCACTAAAAGGGAAGGCCCACATATAATGCTAGTACAGATATATGTCGATGAAATTATATTTGGATATACTGACAGTAATTTCTGTAAGGATTTTTCAGCCCTAATGGAGTCCAGGTTCGAGATGAGTGTGATGGGGGAAATGAACTTTTTCCTCGGATTACAAGTCAGACAACTTGACGATGGGATTTTTGTGAACCAGTCGAAATATACTCTTGACATTCTCAAGAAGTATAAGTTAGACTCTTGCACGAGTATCGCAACTCCCATGGCCTCCAACTGTAAGTTAGACACCGATCCTTCTAGGAAAAGTGTCGATAATACAACTTACAGAGGGATGATAGGATCCTTACTGTATCTGACTGCTAGTAGGCCGGATATAATGTTTTCAACATGTCTTTGTGCTAGATTTCAGGCCGACCCGAAAGAATCACACCTAACTGCGGTAAAACGCATTTTTCGTTATCTTAAGGGTACACCCGATCTTGGTCTATGATATCCAAAGGGAACCAATTTCGATCTTACCGCTTTTTCAGATGGTGATTTTGCAGGTTGTAGAGTTGATAGAAAAAGCACGTCGGGAGGAATACAGTTCTTGGGAGATAGACCGGTGAGTTGGTCCTCCAAAAAGCAGAATTGTGTTTCAACATCCACAGCTGAGGCTGAGTATGTAGCAGCTGCAAGTTGTTGCTCTCAAGTGCTGTGGATGCGATCACAATTACGCGATTATGGATTCTCACTCACCAATATCCCGATTTACTGCGATTCTCGGAGTGCTATTGCCATCTCTTGCAATCCCGTGCAGCACTCTAGAACGAAACACATAGATATCAGATATCATTTTATTAAAGATCACGTAGAAAAGGGAACCATTGAGTTGTATTTTGTTGGCACGGAATATCAACTTGCGGATATATTTACTAAAGATTTAGACGAACCTCGTTTTCAGTTTTTAGTATCCCATATCGGCATGTTGAATCCGCCTTCCAATTAAATTACATATATTGTCTTAAATAATTCTATTTCAATCTCTCATGATTGAAATTCCTTTATTTTAGAAAATATCTGTTATTTAAATTTAAGGTTTGTGTCACAAAATTGAAACTTAATATTTCCTTATCTGTGTACATTTTTAATAATTAATGATCCTAACAACTTGCTGTGTGAATTGTTCATCACGGAGTGGGACGCAAATATTATCCAGGTTTGTCTGTATCCTTAAAGCTAAAAAGGTTCACGAGCTTAGTCTGAAGAAGAAAAAGAAAGGAACATGTATTTATTTGAGGGGGAGTATAGTTAGGATATTAATTTTTATAATTCTTTATTTCTTTTTAATTTTTGTAGTTAAATTTAAAATTTTAGGTTGGCCATATTTTAATTTAATTTTAAGTTTAACTTAATAGTTCAGAAAACCACAAAGAGATTTTAACTGTTCAAATTTATCAAAAAGCCAAAAACATTTTAGTTTATTTTATTTTAATTTTTAGTTTAGTTTACTTTATCTTAAAAGATCAAAGAAAATACCAAAAATATTTTATTTCATAGTTTCATGAAAAAGATTTCAAAAACATTTAATAAAATTGGGCCAAAATCTTTTATTAAAACTCTTGTTTTTGTTTATTTTCTTAAAGCCCATATTTTTTATTTGTGTGTGTGAGTGTTGTGTTGAACAAAACCGGCGGCCCACTTGCTTCATTTGGGCGCGGATCCTATGACCCGGACCCGACCCATGCGCTATAAATAGGGTCGGTCAACAGGTCAATCCACTTTTCTTCTCCTTTAAGCTACTTCATCTTCTTCCCTCTCTCTCTCCCTTCGGCGACTTCCCACCACCGGCCACCATTAATCCGATTCCAACCTTTTGGATCTCCATTTTTCTTCGTTTTTCTTGCTTCCTTCACCTTCGGCATCATCAGGTAACCTCTTTTTAACTTTATTTTAGTTTATAACTTCATATTTTGTGTGTTTGAATTTCAAATTTTCTTTACTTTTTCTTTTCGGTTTTTCTTATTTTTAGGTTGTTTAATGTGTGTTTTTTACTTAGTTGTAGTTAGATAAAATGTTCTTTATGTGTTTTTAGTCTAGGATCTGTAATTTCATGCATTTTTGTAAAATTTTAACTGTTCACGTTTAATTTTGCATGAACACATTAACTGCTTGCATGCAATTCGGACGTCCGAATTCGGATGTCCCACTTAGAATATTTTTCAAGTTTTTCAAACTTGCCAAAACCGAATTCGGTCACTGTTGATCCGAATTAGGTCACTGTTGATCCGAATTCGGACTATGTTGATCCGAATTCGGTCCTTCAAGAAATGTCAAAAATTTGAAAAACTCATTTAAAGTCTAAGTTTGCCAAAGCACTGTTCATCCGAACTCGGATGGGATCCGAATTCGGTCCTCATCCGATTTGGGTCTTTTGTCTTCATTGCATGCATAACATTCCATCCACACATACATCCGAATTCGGACCAAAATCACAACCTCATCCGAATTCGGCCCCACATCCGCATCATCATTTGCATACATTTTGGTCCCCATCCGAATTCGGACAATCAACATGCATCATCCGAATTCGGACCCCATCTATCCTATTTCAAGCATCATCCCGATTTCGGCCTGATCCGAATTCGATGTACTGTTCATCCGAATTCGGACCATCCGAAATCCAACTCTTAGCATTTTTTTAATAATTTTTTCATTTTTGCATTTTCACTATAATTTAAAAAATCCAAAAATATTTTTATTTCGGTGCACCATTGATTAGAGTTAGGATTAGTGTTTGAGTGAAAAAGTCTGATCTAACATCGGTCTCTTAACGATTAACTTTGGACTTTATTAGTAGAATTTTATTCTACTAATAAAGACCCGATGCTAAACAGATCAGACAGTTTCTATTTCACACTTATCTAGACTTCACATCAATGCCTTATCAATTAAAGTCTTATTGTTCTATCTTTGATGCACCATTGCAGGATGTTGGAACAGGCTGTTATTCTCACCCTACCCCATCCCCCCATCCCAAATAATAACGCACAACTACCCGAACAATCCATCCTTCCCGAAGCCGAGTTTTTCGAGTTTATTCCACATAACTGGCAGCTCGACGTCTCCATTCTCACAAAAGAACCCCAAACCCTCGCATTCGACATCCTCATTCACCACCCCATATATTACGCCTTGTCCACCGCAATCGCTGTTCCCCAGATTTATCTGCAACAATTCTGGAACAGATTGCAATATATTCCCGACGCCAAACCCCACTTCACAACCACCATCGACTGCGTTCCAGTCAAAATCACCATCGCCGCCATACGCCATATACTTCACCTTCCTGCCGAAACATATTTCCCATCCCGCCTTCAGTTTGATCCCAACCCATCCATCCCAGAAACCCTAGCCGAAATTCAAACCCTGGGTTATGACGGCCCTCTCTCCAAACCCTCCGATTTCCGCACGAAGAATCTACAATCTCATTGGTGGATTCTTTTCGATGTTATCAACAAGTTCTTCACAGCAAAGCACTCCGGCCACGACTCTGCATCGGCTCAGGTTTTAGCCATGTTCACTGGCTTTGCCTTTGACCGACATGTTGACTATGCGGCTTTCCTCTTCGAGGAACTGAGACGAGTACATGTGGAGAGAGGAACCAAGAAGGGACGAAAGTACATACCTCTCTAACGGTTTCTGCAACTCATCATCCAATATGCGATGGATAATGATGACGACATCCACGAACGTCCCGAAGCAGACGTCTACCCTACAGTGGCCATTCAAAAGCAAACTTTGCCAAAGGGGGCCCCTACAGTGCCTATAATGACAATTCCGTTATCACTACTGCTACAGGCAAGGATTTGGAACGGGTTAGGGCTTACATTCGAGAGTTTTATCCGGATGAGTCTCAGTCAGAACCGACTGAGACTAGCCAATCCGAAGGTGAGGCCAGAATGAGTGAGGACGAGGGAGAAGCGGCAGAGGTACAACAATCTGTTGGGATAGGTGAGCGGGAACCTGGGTTTGTAAGTGAGGGAGAAGGTGGTGAGGCGGCAGAGTCGGTGGATTCTGAAAGAACCGTCTCTGTCGTGCGAGCGATAGATGTTCCATCTGACGGTGATCAAAGCCCTATCAGCCGGGCTACCCACCATAAGACCGTCAGTCCAACGGTCGAAATCACCCCCACCATCCACTTGGTTTCCCCTCAAAGGGAAACCACTTCATTCCACGGGGTTTCTGCACATACACCATCGCCCTCTCATTCGGAGGGTGGCGGTGTTGAACGAGGTCACACTCCGCCCCACGTGACTGACCTTCCTTCATTCACCATTCCATCTGTGACACCCTCTTGTTTTGATATTAATTGAAATCACCAGGATCAACAAACAACCCAATATTTAACATGATAGTTAAAATTGAATACTTAATATAGATTTAAGCAGTTCCACACTAAAGCATTAAAAGTACACGACTACAGTGATTAAGTCTAACTATTACAACACCATAATTGTTTTGAAAGTAGAAATCCCTGCCCAAAGCTATTACATTCAAGTACCAATAGCTTCTAAAGTCTCTGAGATAATGAATTGAAATTGCTTAAGTAGAAGGTCCAGCTACACCTTTGCCTTTGCCTGAAAACATTGTGAGTTAACTGTAAGCTAATTGCATAGTGAGATAACAGATTATGCAAACAACAATTATTTCTTTACAAGCAATGCTTAACCATGGGCAGTGTAAGCCCCATGTATGTGTAAACAGGCAGTGTAAGCCTCAATGTATGTGAAAACCATGTAGTGCTAGCATGGGGTTGGCAGTTCAAATGCTGATCGGGGATGAGCTGAACCTGACCAGGATAACGAGTGGGATGATCAGTCCCCGACAGTGGCCTGCTGTCAGCCCCAGTCCAGGTCGCATCAGATTGTGAAGTAATGATCATGCAGTGCAAGCATGATGTAAATAAATGCACTTTCAAATGAACGCTGGCTACATGTGTGTTACATGTCAAGTACGAGTGTGCATCATAACAAATCAATCATGAGTGCCAAATGATGTATATGAACAATGTGAACATGCCATTGAATATATAAACATGAATGCCAAAACAATAAATGTTAGAATGACAATCTGTTACTCACAGTGATTGGTATATTGTGACTTGTCTCTGAATCAATGTGTGTTTTGATAACACCACAATGATCTGTAAAGTAAGTGTAATAGTGATTTTGTGTTAGTAATAGCTTAAAACTTGTATTTCGTAATTTAAATGAAATCCCAATTGAATTCGGACCACATCCGAATTCGGATGGTCCGAAATCCGGATGGTCCGAATTGGGTGTTGGTCCGAAATGGTTGTTGGGAAATATTCTAAGTAGTTCAAGCTGTTAGTTAGACTTCTCATACTGTTAGTAGTTTTTCTATGTAGGTACAAAGTTCATGCTGCTAGTTGAAGAATCTCGAGCTGTTAGTGTAAAAGTTCATGCTGCCAGAGTAATTTCACTCAAGCTGCCCTGCTCAAACTGCTAAGAGATTCAAGCTGCTCAACGGTTTCATAAACAGAAAGTGCTGATATTCAGGAAACGATATCTACATGAAGATTTCAGCATATCTACTATCAGAGAAGTCAGAGTCCTTCAAGGAAACAAATCAAGATGCATTATAAATACATAGAATAGGTCTTTCTATTGTACAAGAAGTTTCTGTGTATTCAAGTTTTTAATTGCTTTTTGTTTAAGTTTTCATAAGCCTCTAAGGTTGTAAAACCCTAAGAACAATCTGTGTTCTTCGTCTAATCAAACAGATTAGAGGTGATTGTAATCATTCTGATTCAGCAATACAAACAGTTTTGATTATTACTTGTGTTTATTTGTTATTGATTCTGAAAGCTTTTATCAAAATAATTAAGTGTTATTCCGCAAACTTCTTAATTAGACTTTGATTCAATACAAGATTATTGGTTTACACTCTGATCAATTCAAATCAGTTAATCTTAGGTAGTTAAGTTTAGATCCTGACAAGTGGTATCAGAGCCACAGGTCGTTCTTTGTTTTTCAAAGTCGAAAGCTTTATTTTATATTTTTAATCTTTTGCAATGGAATTTGAACATAGCAGCAGTGCATCTGGGCAAGGACTCAAAGTGCCTATGCTCAAGCCCACTGAGTTTGAGATGTGGAAACTCAGGATTCAACAGCATATTCAATTCATTGATTATGCCATATGGGAAGCTGTTGAACTTCCTCCTGTAGTTGATCCAGAACTTGATGATGAGGGAAAACCAGTCAAAACTCCTCCAAAAACTGAGCTTGAAAGAAAGGCTAGAATGAATGAAGTGAAAGCCCTTACACTTTTACAAATAGCCATTCCTAATGCTTATCAACATCAGTTCAAAAAGTTTTATACTGCTCATTCTCTTTGGAATGCTTTAGAGAAAAGATTTGCTGGTAATGCCAGTACCAAGAGAAATCAAAAGGATCTTTTGAAACAGCAGTATGAGAACTTTTCTGGTGGCAAGAATGAAAACCTTACTCAAATTTTTGACAGGTTCAACAAACTGATAAGTGAACTGGAAAGTGCAAAATTTAGCCTGGATCAAGATGGGGTCAACAGAAAGTTTCTCAGATCTCTTGGAGAAGAATGGATAGTTTATGCTGCTCAATGGAGAACTAAAGACACTCTTGATGAAATAGAACTGGATGATCTGTACAACAGTCTGAGAGTGTTTGAGACTGAGATTGACACTAAAAAGAAATCTCTTTCTTACAATCACAATACTGCTCTTCTGTCATCTAAAAAATCTAATGGCAGTGATTCCTTTTCAGGTGGTGATGGCAACTCAACTGAAGTTCACTATGAGGCTTTTGTTGCCAATGATGGACTGTTTGCCCTCAATGCTGAAGATCTAGAACAGATTCATCCAGATGATCTTGAAGAAATGGATCTGAAGTGGCAACATGCAATGCTGACCATGAGGGCCAAAAGATTTCTTAAAAGAACTGGCAGGACTAACTTTCAAGCCAGAGCAGAAGGCAAACCAGCTTTTGATAAGTCAAAAGTTGAGTGCTATAAATGTCATAAGCTTGGTCACTTTGCCAGAGAATGCAGATCTCAAAGTCAACAATCATCAAGGCCTCAGCAGACTAATCAGGCTTCATCATCACAAGCACTTGTCTCTCAAGAAGACAATGTGTTTGACTGGAGTGATCAGACAGAGGAAGAGTTTCAAAATCAAGCTCTAATGGCAGAAACATCAAATGTCTCCTCCACTGAACTACCATCTGAGGTAAATTCTAAACTCTGCTCTCAAACATGCAAAAATATGGTTAAAAAGTACAGAGATCATAATGAGAGCATGTGTAAAACTCTAGCTAAGATGGAAGAGAGGAGATATGAATACATGCAAGCCATAGAAGATCTTGAAAAACAGATCAATGACTATAAGGATAATGAGATTCAAATGGGACATGATAGAACATATCATGAGTGGGAGAAAAAGGAGCTAAATAAGAAAATAGAATCCCTAAATAAAAAGGTAGAAGAGACTGAACAAAAGGTGTTAGAGGCTAATAAGAAACTAGAATCTGTCAATATAGATCTAGGTAACTTCAAATTGGCAAATCAAAAGCTGGAACACCTTATGGAAGTTCAATTTAAAGATAGGGTAAAATCTCAGGTTAATCCCAAAGAAGGCATAGGCTACAGAGCTACTCCACCTCCATACAACAACAAATACATTCATCCAATGAGTGAGGTTGCTGATAGGCTTGTCAATGAACCATTAGATGAGTCTATGACTACTGTAGATCCTATCCTTACTAACAGTCTTGAATCTAAAGAAGATCAGATTCAAAATAGAGACTGTGAGTGCACAGCAGTTGAGAAAGAACACAAAACAATGAGTGCACCTATAGCAATCCAAGCCCCCAATAAGAAAGGAAAGGAGAAGATGAGTGTGTGCAATGCTGCTTCACAGGTTTCTGTACCTTCTAACTGTAACACTGCATCTTCTTCAAAGAATAAAAACAAGGGTAAAAATGTTCCAGTTTGCACATGTCAAAAGCATGGTGTCCAAAAGTTTCCCAAACAACAGCAGGTAAGGGGAAATCAGAGGAACAAGAACCAGAAATTGTCAAATAAAACTGGTTCTCAAATTCAGACAGTCAAAAAATGTTTTCATTGTGGCAGAAAGAATCACTTGGCCAGAGATTGTTTTTATAAACCATCTGTTGCAAAACAGACTGTGAAACATCCAAAGAAAAACTCTCAAAATTCAAAAAATCCAAAGACCAGACCTCCTACTGCATCAGTTCCAAAGAAAACAATAGATCACAGGTTCACAAAAGTTAATAAGAAACAGTCCACACACCAAAAACAAGTTTTAGCTAAACCAAAGGTAAGTTTTAAACAAATATGGTGTGTCAAAGGTACAAACTCAGGTGAACCTGTTGATAAAACTGTTGAAACTGCCAAGTCTAAAGTTGAGACTGCTAGTGCAAATTCTCAAACTGTTAGCACTACAGACTCAATTCAGACTGGTAGGCTCAAAATTGGGACTGGTAATGGATCATCTGAGACTGTTACTGAAAAAGATGGACAAAATACCTGGATACCTCATGTGCTAACTAAGTACTCTCCACAAACTCCATCAGTGGATCTTACTAAGTATAAGAAATCCAAGACAATATTTAGTTATGTTAATGCACAAGGACAACCCAAAACCAACTTGGTTTGGGTTTACTCCACTACTAACTAAGCTGTTATTTGTGCAGGGCAACCACATGTCACCACATAAAACCAGATGGCATTTGGACAGTGGATGCTCTAGGCACATGACAGGCAATTCTAAGTGCTTGTCAAATTTCAAAGGCTTTGATGGAGGATTTGTTGCATTTGGAGGCAACTCCAAAGGAGGTAAGGTGACAGGTAAAGGTACTGTTAATGCAGGCAACATGATTTTCAATGATGTTTTATATGGTGAACAGCTTAAGTACAATATATTGAGTGTCTCTCAAATCTGTGACAAACAAAATATTGTTTTGTTTACAGACTCTGAATGCATTGTCCTTTCAAAAGATTTTAAAATTTCTGAAAATCTTGTTTTACTAAGAACACCAAGAAAGGACAATGTATACTGTTTGGACACAGAACTTTTATCCAAATCAAGTACTTTAAGCTGTTTGATATCCAAAGCATCATCCAATGAGTCTGCTCTTTGGCATAGAAGGATGTGTCACATGAACTTCAAGTCCATGAATGTTTTAGTCAAAAAGAATCTGGTAAGAGGTTTACCACAAAAGGAGTTCATATGTAATGATCATTGTGTAGCATGTCTTAAAGGCAAGCAACACAAAACTTCTCATAAAGCCAAAGAAGTAAATTCAATCTCATCTGCTCTTCAGCTGATTCATATGGATCTATTTGGTCCAACATCTGTTTTGAGTTTGAATAAAAGGGCCTACTATTTAGTTATTGTTGATGATTTCACCAGATTTACTTGGGTTTACTTTCGTAGGTCTAAAGATGAAACTGCTGAGCTAGTTAAGTCATTTATTCTTAAGATAGAAAACCAATCCAACTCAAAAGTCAAAGTGATAAGATCAAACAATGGAACTGAGTTTAAAAATCACATTTTAAACAGTTTCTGTGAGTCCAAAGGTATTGCTAGGCAATATAGTGCACCAAGAACACCACAGCAAAATGGTGTAGCTGAAAGAAAGAACAGAACATTAATTGAGGCTGCTAGAACCATGTTAGCTGATTCAAAACTGCCAATAACCTTTTGGGCAGAAGCAGTCAACACAGCCTGTTATGTTCTAAATAGAGTTCAGATTGTTCAATCACAAGGGAAAACTCCATATGAGTTATTCCATAATAGAATACCCTTAATAGCCTTTTTCAAGTCATTTGGCTGTCCATGCACCATTCTTCACACTAAGACTCACTTAGGGAAGTTTGAAAGTAAGGCTGAAGAAGGTTTCTTTGTAGGATACTCAAATCAAAGCAAAGCCTATAGAGTATATAACAGTGTGTCTAAAACCATTGAAGAAAGTGCCAATGCTGAATTTAATGAAAATACTGCAAATGTCAAAGGCACTGGTCCTGATTGGTTGTTTGATTTAGATTCACTAACAAATTCTCTGAGCTTTGTTGAGTATACTGCAGAAGCTGATGCAAACAGAATTGAAGCTGTCAACACAAATTCTCATGCTGTCAATACAAATTCTCAAGCTGTTGGCACAAATTTTCAAACTGCTGCAGATTCAAACAATTGGGATGAGTATACAACTATACCACTTCTGTCATGTGACCCTTCAGGGGTTCTGAATGCTCAACATGATACAAATCCAGACACTGAAGTGCCACTCCCAAGTCCTGAGATAACAGCTCCAACACAAAGGGAAACAGTCCCAGTTTCAAGTCAAGCTGTTCCAGAAGCTGAACCATCCACTGGTCCTGATGGAGATGATACAAATCTTGGTTCTTCTTTTCAGACAGAAAGAGAGCCTACACTCAGAGTTCACAAGTATCATCCTCTCAATCAAATACTGGGTGATCCAAGTACACCTGTACAAACAAGGAAAATGGTTCACAATGAAACTGCTGCTGCTGAACAAGCAGTTCCTGAATTCAGTCTAGCTGCTTTTGAACATGCCTGTTTCATGTCTCAGCTAGAACCTAAAAAGGAATCAGAAGCATTGAAAGATTCATCCTGGATTGAGGCAATGCAGGAAGAGCTGCTACAATTCAAGATTCAGAATGTATGGACACTTGTTGATCTTCCAAGAGGAAAGAGAGCCATTGGTACAAGATGGGTGTTCAGAAACAAGAAAGATGAAAGAGGGAAGTCATCAAGAACAAAGCAAGATTAGTAGCCCAACGGTACACTCAAGAAGAAGGCATAGATTATGAGGATGTATTTGCTCCAGTGGCAAGAATTGAACCCATCAGACTGTTTTTGGCCTATGCAAGCTTCAAAGGTTTTAAAGTGTATCAAATGGATGTGAAGTTTGCTTTTCTATATGACACAATTGAAGAGGAGGTCTATGTGTGTCAGCCTCCTGGTTTTGAGGACTACAAGTATCCAGACAGAGTCTACAAGCTAGACAAGGCTCTCTATGGACTCCATCAAGCCCCCAGAGCATGGTATGACACTCTGTCATCATACCTTCTACAGAATGGGTTCAAGAGAGGCACTCTGGACAAAACACTTTTCACAAAGTCCATCAAAGCTGAGATTCTGCTTGTACAAATTTATGTTGATGACATCATCTTTGGCTCAACAAATGATTGTCTGTGCAAAGAGTTTAAGACATTAATGCACAAAAAGTTTCAAATGAGTTCAATGGGAGAACTCACTTTCTTTCTAGAATTGCAGGTCAAGCAGAAGCCCACTGGTCTCTTCATCAGTCAATCAAAGTATGTCAAAGACATACTGGAAAAGTTTGGGTATCAAGACACCAAAGTTGCAAGTACTCCAATGGATCCTCACAAGCAGCTCCATACAGACAAAGATGGCATAGATGTGGACATTCATTTATACAGATCTCTTATAGGATCTCTTATGTATCTAACATCTTCTAGACCTGATATTATCTTTGCTGTCTGTGTGTGTGCTAGGTTTCAATGCTCTCCAAAGGATTCTCATTTGGTTGCTGTTAAGAGAATTTTTAGATATCTCAAAGGTCAACCACATTTAGGCCTCTGGTATCCTAAAGACTCTCCTCTTGAACTAACAGCCTATTCTGACAGTGATTATGGAGGGTGCAATATTGACAGAAAATCCACAACTGGTGGATGTCAATACTTGGGAACAAGATTGGTCTCTTGGCAGTGCAAAAAGCAAACAACTGTCTCCACATCATCTACTGAAGCAGAATATGTAGCAGCTGCAAGTTGCTGCTCTCAAGTGATGTGGATTCAAAATCAACTGAGAGACTATGGTATGAATTTCCTATCCACTCCCATTTATATTGACAATTCAAGTGCAATTAGCATTGTACAAAATCCAGTGAAATTTCCCAAAACCAAGCATATAGAAATTAGATTCATTTTATAAGGGATTGCAATGAGAAAAAATTAATCCAAGTTACCAAAATTCACACTGATGATCAGTTAGCTGATCTATTTACGAAACCATTTGATGTAGGAAGATTCACCTTCCTAGTATCAAATATTGGTATGGTTAATATGGATTAATTTGTTTTTCTGTGAACATATGTTTGTTTAAGGGGGAGTCACTGTTTCATTAACTGACGCCTAAATTTTCAACTAACAGCTTGAGTATTTTCTCAAGCTGCTAGTTCATTTTCTCGAACTGTTAGTTGTTTCACTTGATCTGTCAAAGTGTGCAGGGTATTATGGTAATTTCCATAAGTGTGTGCGCGGGTTTAGATATTTTCAAAACCTTTAAAGGTTCCAGTTTCGTTTCATTGTAACTACCAGTTGCAAAATATCTTCTTGAACCCTTCTAGATTCTCTGAAACAATTCCCACGCATATTACTAAAAACCCTAAAATCTCCGATTGATCCTCAATGGAGTTCGTAAAAGAACATAACTGTCTACCCTACTCTCTCAAAAACGCCGATCTTGAACCATTCCATGACATAATGGAATTCCTTCGAAGTTCCCATATCAATCATGCCCTCAATATCAATCCCACCATATACATCTCTCATATTGAGCAGTTCTGGAACCGTGCTTCTGTAAAAACCATCAATGGAGTTCCTTCTCTGGTATCCAAAATTGATGGCACTCCCATCACAGTAACTGAGGAATCTATTCGACAACATCTGCATCTTCAAGATGCCTCAGGTATAACAGATCTATCCCTTAATGAGTTACATACTGGTCTTTACAATATTGGATATAGGGGTCCTGCTGATTCTTTTACTTTCTTTAAAGCACACTTTTCACCTAAATGGAAATATCTTGTGCATATTATTCAGCAGTGTATTAGCCCTAAAAGAACTTGTTGGTCCGAATTTTCATCAAACATTGCCACTGCCTTGGTGTTGTTTTCAACAGGCCAACAGTTTAATTTTTCAAATATGATTTTTCAGGGGATGTTAAGGCATCATTCCCTAAAGAATGGGAAATTTTTGATGTATCCTAGATTTTTGGCAGAGATAATTGCAAAAACTTGCACAAATTTTAATATACATAAGAGGATACATGTTTCCCATAGGCACTCACTATCTTCTATAAAAAGGCTTTTAAAGCCAAGTGCCAATTTTTTGAGTGTAGATGTTCCATTGCCTTCTGCAATGATGAACATCATTCCACGAAACAGAGGAGAGGGTCCTGAGCAGGCTCAGCCTAACACTACTGCTTCACCCCCAGGACCCCAACCCACTCCTCATGATACTCCAATACCATCTGTTCCTTTTATTAAGCCCTCATCCCCACTACAACTATATAAAAGGAAAAGAGGTCCAGGAGCTCCTTCCTCCTCAGCCCTCAGACAAGAGCCAAATAACCCTGTGCAGGAGGACACTTCTGCACAGAATATCCAAAGGGCACCCATTGAGGACACTCCCATCCTCACTCAGGAGGTGGACATCTCACCAGAGATAGTCCATATGGGTTCTGTGGCTGGCACTACTGCTGTCTCTGCACAAGAGGCACAGGACAGTGCCAACATCATTAAGACCACACCCATGGCAACAGCAGGTGTGCAAACACCAGCTGGAAGTCCCCAGAACCAAGAACAGAGGGGCCTAGAGGTTTCTACTTCTGGTATTCATGCCAGTGATAGATCACAAGCACCAGATACGTCTGCTGATCTTGAGGCTAGTCTGCAACTTATGTTATTAATGGATCCTAAGCTGCAACCTGTTGTAGCAATGTTGGAATATCATCAGTCCATCATTGTTGCACAGGGGGCACAAATCATTGCACTCAGGCAGGCAGAAGCGGCTCAAAATCAGAGAATGGATTATCTCCATAAAGGGTTTACCCTCTGTGGGAATAAGATCATTCAATTAGAGCGTTTGATTCAAACCCAAGTGGCAAAGGTTGTAGGTCCTCCTGACCAAACCAATGCTTCCAAAAAGGGGGAGAATCAGGAGATCCCTAAAGCAGTCCAAGCAGCTCCAACAGAATCAGTCCAAGCAGCTCCAACAGTTCAAGAATCTAGGCTAACAGTCCCAACAGCTTCTCAAGCTGTTAGCCCAGAAACTTAAGCTGCTTCTTCAAAAGCAACTGGAGTTGTTATAAGAGAAGGTATTCAAGCTCCCATCAGTTCAGTCCAAGTTACAACCTCTGCTACAAAAGATAAGGGCAAGGGCATTCTTATAGAGTCCCCAAAGCATAAATTTTCTACCAAAGAAGCCCAGATTGCCTTTGATGCTGAGATTGCCAGACATTTAGCAGAAGAACAAGATAAAGCTTTAGACCAGCAAACCCTTGCCCCAATGCAAGATGATGAAACCTTAGGAGACTACCTAAGAGGGTTTGTGGTCAAACAAGGTGAAAGGAAGAGAAAGATGCCAACAGGGCATTCAAAGGCTAAACATAGATGATTTTTTATTAATTTTGCCTTTGCTGCTGGTATCCCAAAGAAGATGGCTCAGTCCATGAGTACAGAGAGGCTGCAAGATATTCATGACAAAGAGATGGACAAACAAAAGAAAGCCAAAGTCTCCCAAAAAGTCCAAAGATCCCAAGAACCAGTTCAAGCTGGTAAAGGTGATGTTCAAGTTGCTGCCAGTGATCCTGCTCCTTCTGATCAAGCTGCTATTCCTGAATCAGAGTCAATCTCACAAGCAAAGCTTGATCAGGTCAAAAGGGTGCTTTTTGAACATCAGCTGCAACAAGTTATGGAAATAGAAAAATCCCTCGACCAGCATGATTTCTCCAAACCTCTTATTACTTATTGGTATGCTAAGTCAATGGATAACATTGACTTAAGATATCATTTTGTAGTAAGAAGAGAAACTGGTCCTGAGGAAGAATATAAAAGCATAATGCATATGGCTGATAGGATGACAAGAGATGAGCTTACAAGGATGTATCAAGTTGGGACTGCTGCTCAAGTCAGATCTTCCCTCCCACAAGTCAAGCAAGCCATTAAAGATTTACAGAGCATTTTTGATCCTGAGTCTATAAGGAAAGATATAGAGAATGCTAAGGAAATGAAGATCAAACAGGTTAATTTGTTTGTCAAATCAAAGACTTACAGAAAAGATTTACAGATGGATCTGGTATGTTCTTCAATTTTTGAATTCTATGATCTACCAAAAGCTCTGTTACTTCAGATGAGATCTGTTAAATTAATATTGTGATAGAGAAGATATGAAGAAAGAGCTTTTGAAGGCAGTCAATCAGAAACTTGCACAGTTGTAAGTTTTTGAAAGCCTTGGTTTGTAAATAACAGTTTACCTATTTTATTTCCTTATTTGTATAGAACTTAAAGTCTTGTGTAAAGAATTTAAGTTAGGGGGAGATTGTTGGGAAATATTCTAAGTAGTTCAAGCTGTTAGTTAGACTTCTCATACTGTTAGTAGTTTTTCTATGTAAGTACAAAGTTCATGCTGCTAGTTGAAGAATCTCGAGCTGTTAGTGTAAAAGTTCATGCTGCCAGAGTAATTTCACTCAAGCTGCCCTGCTCAAACTGCTAAGAGATTCAAGCTGCTCAACGGTTTCATAAACAGAAAGTGCTGATATTCAGGAAACGATATCTACATGAAGATTTCAGCATATCTACTATCAGAGAAGTCAGAGTCCTTCAAGGAAACAAATCAAGAAGCATTATAAATACATAGAATAGGTCTTTCTATTGTACAAGAAGTTTCTGTGTATTCAAGTTTTTAATTGCTTTTTGTTTAAGTTTTCATAAGCCTCTAAGGTTGTAAAACCCTAAGAACAATCTGTGTTCTTCGTCTAATCAAACAGATTAGAGGTGATTGTAATCATTCTGATTCAGCAATACAAACAGTTTTGATTATTACTTGTGTTTATTTGTTATTGATTCTGAAAGCTTTTATCAAAATAATTAAGTGTTATTCCGTAAACTTCTTAATTAGACTTTGATTCAATACAAGATTATTGGTTTACACTCTGATCAATTCAAATCAGTTAATCTTAGGTAGTTAAGTTTAGATCCTGACAATGGTGTAGGTCCGAAATGGGGTAGGTCCGAAATAGGGTAGGTCCGAAATAGGGTGGTCCGAATTGAGTATGGTCCAAAGTGTGTCATCGGTCCGAATCACAGTTGGACCGAATTGCGCTGATCCGAAATGGGCAGGTCCGAATTCGGACCATTAATATCCGAGTTCATACTTAGAAATTTTTCCAATATTTTCCGGAAATTATATTTTTACCATTTTTGCATGTTCCAGTAACTAAAGTTGTAAATATGAACTTAAATGTACTATATCAACTTATAACATGCCTTAATGTACCAAAAATATCACATTTGTGTCCATTTTTCTACAAGTTCGAAGAACACACACACTAAAACACACACTTACTTCAAAATTGTACTTAGACTTTGAATCTGATTCTGAAACTTGGTATACTACATTATCAACCTTTGCTTTTAACATTGCAACAAAAATATACGACATGCATTAACATTCGAGATCAAATCTTATGATTCGGATTTCACAAAAACCGAACCAAAAACCATCAAAAATTGCAAGTTTGGATGAATGTTACCTCAAATCGTTTAATGCAATGCTTATAGTTCCTTTCAAATCACTTGAATCCCGATTTTTGCACTTGAATTTGTTGATTTCTTGGGTGTTCTTGATAAAACCCGAGAGATAGAGAGAGAGAGAGAGAGAGAGAGAGAGAGAGAGAGAGAGAGGGAGTCGGTTGTAGAGAGAGAGTGGATTTTGAAAAGTGAAAGGCTTTTCCCCTTTTTATTTCTATTTTGACCCAATTGCACATTATACCCCTCAACTTTATGTCTTTCTCATTTGTAAATTTGTGAACATAATTTGCTTAAATTGACATAAATATCCATTAATACAAATAATTGAGTCTTAAATTATCAGTTACAAGTAATTGAAAAATAGGGATGTTACAGCATGGGCTCCACCACGCCTATACTTCGTCCGCGAAGTCATGCTGCGCTAAACAAACTTGGGTACTTAGTCTTCATGTCTTCTTCTGATTCCCAAGTATGATTAGCTCCCCGATGATGCTTCCACTTGACCAGCACCATTTTGATCTCTTTGTTCCGTAGCTTTTTGACCTTTGTTTCCAGTATACACTCCGGCTCATCAACGAACCTTAGTCGTTCGTCAATCTTAACTTCCGAATGATCAGTCCATGGTTCCCTTTCGGGCACCAGACTCTTTCTTAAGTATCCAACGTGAAAGACCGGGTGAACACCTGTCAATTCCTCCGGCAAGTCCAAATGATAGGACTGGTTCCCAACTCTTTCTAGTATTTTGAAGGGTCCTATGAATCGAGGTGATAGCTTTCCTCGCTTTACGAATCTCGTGACACCTTTCATCGGAGAAACCTTTAAGTATACCCATTCGTCCTTTTTAAACTCTATCGTTTTGTGATGGCGATCGTGATAGTTCTTTTGTCGATCTTGTGCTGTTTTCATGTATTGTCGAATGAGTTGAATAATTTCATTGGTTTCTTGTAATAAGGCAGGACCAGCTATTGGAGTTTCTCCTGTTTCCCTCCAACTAGTTGGTGTCCTACATTTTCTTCCGTACAGGAACTCAAATGGTGTCATTTTGATTGTGGAATGGTAACTGTTATTGTAGGAGAACTCAACCAAGGGGAGGTGATCGTCCCAGTTACCACCCAAATCCATGACACAGGCTCTGAGCATGTCTTCGAGAGTTAAGATTGTTCTTTCACTTTGACCATCAGATTGGGGTCTATAGGCAGTACTCATTGCGATATGAGTACCAAGACCGTTTCGTAGAGCAGCCCAGAAGTTGGAAGTGAATCTACTATCTCGGTCAGACACAATAGACTTAGGCACACCATGCCTAATGACAATTTCGTTAACGTAGATCTGGGCAAGACGGTCCAATGAGTATCCCGAATGGGAATGAAGTGCGCAGATTTTGTCAGACGGTCAACGATGACCCAAATGGCATCATGTTGACGACGAGTTTTGGGCAACTTTGTTACGAAATCCATAGTAATATGGTCCCACTTCCATTCCGGGATAGGAAGAGGTTGCATACTACCATAGGGTTGTTGGTGTTCTGCTTTGACTAATCTGCATGTTCTGCATCTTTCCACAAATTGGCCAACGTCTCTTTTCAACCCTGGCCACCAGAAATCGGCTTTCAGGTCGTTGTACATCTTTGTGCTTCCAGGGTGAATTGAGAACTTAGATTGGTGAGCTTCTTCAAGAATTACCTCTCGCATGTTCCCGAACTTAGGAACCCAAACTCTGTCGTATACACCTTTCAGTCCAGTTCCATCGTCTTGCATTAATGGCAACTGTATTCTGACATTCTCGTCTTTAAAATTTTCCTCTTTTAGAGCCTGCAGTTGAGCAGCTCTTACATCATCTATGATGGTTGACGTCAGTATTGTAGAAGTCAAGGCATAACAATATGCCTTGCAGTATGCTTTTCTGCTTAGAGCGTCAGCCACTACGTTGGCCTTTCCTGGATGATAGAGAATTTCACAATCATAGTCTTTAATCAGCTCCATTGACCTTCTCTGCCTCATATTCAAGTCCTTCTGACTGAATATATACTTCAAAACTCTTGTGGTCGGTGTAGAGCTGACATTTGGTTCCGTACAAGTAGTGCCTCCAAAGTTTGAGAGCGAAAGTCACAGCAGTTAGCTCTAGATCATGAGTAGAGTAATCTTTCTCATGTGGTTTGAGCTGTCTAGAAGCATATGCTATGACATTTCCTCTTTGCATTAATACAGCTCCCAAACCCATGCCTGATGCATCTGTATAGACAACAAAGTCTTCGTTCCCTTCAGGCAGGGCTAAAACTGGTGCTTCACTTAACAGATTCTTCAGGTTATCAAAGGCAGCTTGTTGTTCTTCTTTCCAAAAGAAGGTTGCGTTCTTGCGAGTAAGCTTTGTAAGAGGAACGGCGATTTTGGAGAAATCTTTGATGAATCGGCGGTAATAACCAGCCAATCCCAGAAAACTGCGAATTTCGGAGGCGTTGCGGGGTGATTCCTAGTTCTGGATAGCTTTGATCTTTGCAGGATCAACAGCAATCCCAGCACCAGATATCACGTGCCCCAAGAATTGGATCTGAATTGAATATTGAGTAGGTACAAGTTAACAAAGAGTTCATAAGTGAGTATAAGGATCATGAAATTGTTTCGAATGTTGAGACGTACCTGCCTCAACCAAAATTCACATTTCGAGAATTTGGCATAAAGTCGCTCTTTACGCAGCAACTCTAGCAACTCTCTCAGATGTGCTGCATGATCCTCTTCGGTCTTTGAATATATGAGAATGTCATTGATGAACACGATGACAGATTTGTCGAGCATTGGCCGGCAGACTCTGTTCATGAGATCCATGAAAGCAGCCGGCGCATTTGTAAGACCGAACGGCATTACCAGAAACTCGTAGTGTCCGTAACGAGTTCTGAAAGCCGTCTTTGGAATGTCGTCTGAATGTACTTTGAGTTGATGATAACCCGAACGAAGATCAATCTTTGAAAAGTAGCTTGCGCCTTGTAACTGGTCGAAGAGATCGTCAATCCGGGGCAACGGGTACTTGTTTTTGATTGTGAATTTATTGAGTTCTCTGTAGTCGATGCACATTCGCAATGTGCCATCTTTCTTTTTGACAAACAACACAGGAGCGCCCCATGGAGAAGAACTTGGGCGTATGAAACCCTTATCGAGCAACTCCTGTAATTGTTTCATCATTTCCTGCATTTCAGCAGGGGCTAAACGGTAAGGAGCCTTTGCTATTGGAGCAGCTCCGGGAATGAGATCAATGCGGAATTCCACTTGACGATCAGGCGGCAATCCCGAGATATCTTCTGGAAAGACATCTGGAAATTCCGAAACAACGGGAACGGTGGAATGAGATTGAACTTCAGCCTTTGCATCGACAGCGTAGGCTAAATATGCAGGACAACCCTTGGCAACATGCTTTCGGGATTTTTCAATTGAAATAAGGCATAAGTCGCCTTTGTGTCTATCACCATAAATGCATATGTCTCGGCCCTCGGGAGTGGTAATCTTAATAATTCTCTTTTTGCATACAATATGGGCCTCATTATGAACTAACCAATCCATGCCTACTATAACATCAAACTCCCCGAACTCCATTGGGATCAGATTTATATTGAATACTACATCCTCTACAAGTAACGTGCAATTCCTATATACCTTGTCTGCTTTAACTAACATGTTGCAAGCAGTCTCTATGTTAAATACAAATTGCAGTTTTGAAGTAGGCATATTGAATTGACGAGCAAATGAAGTGGAGACAAACGAACGATTGGCTCATGAATCAAACAAAATGCGTGCGGGAATGGAATTAATATAGAACGTACCAGTGACCGCTTCCGGGTCATCCTTTGCTTCTTCAGCTGTGATTTGGAATGCCCTTGTTGGAGCCCTTTGAGATTGATCTCTGCGAGCAGTGGAAGCTGCAGAAGATCTTGTTGTTGATTGTTGAGCATTCTGATCTCGAGGGGGTTTCGGGCAGTCCCTTGCAAAATGGCCAAGTCTGTGGCAGTTGTAGCACGCATCATCTTTTCGAGGACAAGGCTCCCAGTGATGGCCTTTCTGCCCACATCAAAAACAGTACATGTCATTAGTCTTGCACTCCCCAGAGTGCGCTTTCCTGCATCGCCTGCAGTCTCTCATTTCTGAACGGGCCGAAAAGGCCCTTCCCTTCTTGGGTGATGATTATTGTTGATGGGATTGAGGAGAGAATCGAGATGATCCAGACTCCCGCTGCCTTTTTGGCGGCGACGGTTGAGTTGGTGCTGCAACGGTTGAATCGATAACATACCCAGATAATAGAACGATCTGCTCCACATTTCGAGCAGCCTCCAGTAAACCAGCAAATGTTGTATACCGAACCCCACTCATGGTTCGGCGTATCTCATAGTCTAGACCGGCCTCAAACCGGGCTATTTTCCTTTCCTCCGTGTCAACTTGATGTGGTGCGAACAAGCTTAGTCGGGTGAACTCAACGGCATATTGTGTAACCGTTTTCGTTCCTTGAGTCAGGTTCAGAAATTTCGCCTCTAGTCGGCGCTTCTCATCGGTAGGACAGTATTGCTGAGAGAATACTTCCTTAAACTCACTCCATGTCATGTGTGACACTACCTCCATCGTCAACACATGTGTCTTTGCATCCCACCACATAACAGCGTCCCTTGCAAACATAGTGGTTGCAAAGCGGACCATGTCTTTTTCAGCGCAGTCGCTGATTCTGAAAGTTCTCTCTGTGGTGGTGATCCATTCCAATGCTGTGACAGCATCTCCAGTTCCATCAAAAGTAACCGCTCCGTTACTTTTGAATTCTTTAAACCTACAACCCCTTGACTTATTGGAAGAACCAGAGTCATCTTGTCTTTCCTCTTACTCTCCCTGTTGTTGCTCCTTATTCTTTCGCTTATCGGCCTTTCGTTTTGCTTCGGCCTCATCTCTGGCCCTTAATTGGTCAGCAAATGACTGAGCCTGCTCAGCCATTCTCTTGGATTGTAGCTCATTGTTCTGTTCCATGAGAGCTTGCATCATCTGGAACATTTGTTGAGGAGTCATATCGTCTCCTGACATGTTCTGAAATATAACAATTTATATTTAGAACATTTGGTTGTAAGTCCTAAGTGTTTACAGTTACCCTTTAATTGTCCCCGTGTGCATGTCAATCCTATCTTAGTTCGGATCAATTCCTAGGAGTCCATTCTAATATCATAACCTAAGTTTGAGTCCAAGTCCTCGCGGACACTTGAAACCTCAAACTAATGCTCTGATACCAAACTCTGTGACACCCTCTTGTTTTGATATTAATTGAAATCACCAATATCAACAAACAACCCAATATTTAACATGATAGTTAAAATTGAATACTTAAATTAGATTTAAGCAGTTCCACACTAAAGCATTAAAAGTACACGACTACAGTGATTAAGTCTAACTATTACAACCCCATAATTGTTTTGAAAGTAGAAATCCCAGCCCAAAGCTATTACATTCAAGTACCAATAGCTTCTAAAGTCTCTGAGATAATGAATTGAAAATGCTTAAGTAGAAGGTCCAGCTACACCTTTGCCTTTGCCTGAAAACATTGTGAGTCAACTGTAAGCTAATTGCTTAGTGAGATAACAGATTATGCAAACAACAATTATTTCTTTACAAGCAATGCTTAACCATGGGCAGTGTAGCCCCATGTATGTGTAAACAGGCAGTGTAAGCCTCAATGTATGTGAAAACCATGCAGTGCTAGCATGGGGTTGGCAGTTCAAATGCTGATCGGGGATGAGCTGAACCTGACCAGGATAACGAGTGGGATGATCAGTCCCCGACAGTGACCTGCTGTCAGTCCCAGTCCAGGTCGCATCAGATTGTGAAGTAATGATCATGCAGTGCAAGCATGATGTAAATAGATGCACTTTCAAATGAACGCTGGCTACATGTGTGTTACATGTCAAGTACGAGTGTGCATCATAACAACAAATCAATCATGAGTGCCAAATGATGTATATGAACAATGTGAACATGCCATTGAATATATAAACATGAATGCCAAAACAATAAATGTTAGAATGACAATCTGTTACTCACAGTGATTGGTATATTGTGACTTGTCTCTGAATCAATGTGTGTTTTGATAACACCACAATGATCTGTAAAGTAAGTGTAATAGTGATTTTGTGTCAGTAATTGCTTAAAACTTGTATTTCGTAAATTAAATGAAATCCCAATTGAATTCGGACCACATCCGAATTCGAATGGTCCGAAATCCGGATGGTCCGAAATCCGGATGGTCCGAATTGGGTGTTGGTCCGAAATGGTGTAGGTCCGAAATGGGGTAGGTCCGAAATAGGGTAGGTCCGAAATAGGGTGGTCCGAATTGAGTATGGTCCAAAGTGTGTCATCGGTCCGAATCACAGTTGGACCGAATTGCGCTGATCCGAAATGGGCAAGTCCGAATTCGGACCATTAATATCCGAGTTCATACTTAGAAATTTTTCCAATATTTTCCGGAAATTATATTTTTACCATTTTTGCATGTTCCAGTAACTAAAGTTGTAAATATGAACTTAAATGTACTATATCAACTTATAACATGCCTTAATGTACCAAAAATATCACATTTGTGTCCATTTTTCTACAAGTTCGAAGAACACACACACTAAAACACACACTTACTTCAAAATAGTACTTAGACTTTGAATCTGATTCTGAAACTTGGTATACTACATTATCAACCTTTGATTTTAACATTGCAACAAAAATATACAACATGCATTAACATTCGAGATCAAATCTTATGATTCGGATTTCACAAAAACTGAACCAAAAACCATCAAAAATTGCAAGTTTGGATGAATGTTACCTCAAATCGTTTGTTGCAATGCTTATAGTTCCTTTCAAATCACTTGAATCCCGATTTTTGCACTTCAATTTGTTGATTTCTTGGGCGTTCTTGATAAAACCCGAGAGATAGAGAGAGTGAGTGAGGGAGTCGGTTGGAGAGAGAGAGTGTAGAGAGAGAGTGGATTTTGAAAAGTGAAAGGCTTTTCCCCTTTTTATTTCTATTTTGACCCAATTGCACATTATACCCCTCAACTTTATGTCTTTCTCACTTGTAAATTTGTGAACATAATTTGCTTAAATTGACATAAATATCCATTAATACAAATAATTGAGTCTTAAATTATCAGTTACAAGTAATTGAAAAATAGAGATGTTACACCATCCCCCCATATACACACAACGCACGATGCCTCTGTGGCATCCCCAAGAGCTGCCTCCGTGGCAGCTCCACAAACTTCCGGATCTGAGCATCCCATAGTGGACCCAGAAATGACGGAAGGAAGACCTGAAGTGGCTCCATCCACGCCATCCACTTCAGGCCATCTCCCCATAAACTTGGAGATGTTAACGGCAGCTCTTTGTGCTGCCGGAGTGATTACCCGGGCTGACCTGGACGCCCAAAAGGAAGCTGCCGAGGAACGTCGCACCACCATTCTCTCACTTATCAAGGGTAAGGGTGTCGCTTCTGAAGCTGTGCCTCCACCAGGATCCCATTCAGTCCAAAATCAGATTGCCGACCTTTCAGACAAGATAGACGCGCTTACTCGACTCATTCTTCAAGTCCAGGAGCAACTCAACTCCAGAATGGACCGTCTTGAGTCTGCGGTGATTGAACTACAGTGCTGTCCTCAGGCTGAATCCTATAAAAGAAAACATGATGATCAGGACGACCCTGATCGCCATGAGGGGGAGAAAAGACAGAAAACTCAGTCTGAGGACCCAATGTTATTCGTAGGGGGAGCAGAGACCAAAGGTACAGAGATTCAGGGGTCTGGGGATCAGACTTATGAGGCTAAGGAGACGTTAATGCTAGAATATGAACCTTTACAAATTGAAGGTCCAGCTCCTCTAGATCCTATGTCAGCAATGGTGAGATATGAACCTCAATATGAAAAAGTCGAAATCATATTAGTGTCTGACTCAGACTCTGATACTGATAACGACTATATCCTTCCCACACCAAAGCCTGAACCCCAATCCCCGCAAAAATCACCCTCCCCAATTAAAGTTTTGGATTCCCCAACCCAAGCACCACAAGTACAAACAACTTCTACCATCCAATCACCTTCACCTACTCCCATAGAAACTCCATCAATCCAAATCACCCCCACACCAACAGAAATCTCATCAGTTACACCTAACCCATCAGTCCAAACAACTCTTCCAACTCAATCAGCTCCGCCTGCCCACATTGCTGAAACATCCGGATCCCGAACTGTCGATTGCTTTGACACAAGAGATGTCACCGCAATATACGACATGACAGACGTAGCATGAATCAACTGGTATTCAAGGGGAAAGGTTCATAATCTGGATGCAGAACTTAAAGAAGGATTGAGTCAAGACCGGAGGGATCGAGTCTTGAAACTTCTTGAAGCTCCTCCCGCCGAACTAGAAGAACCTCCGGTCCAAGGGTTAAAAGAATTCTTGCAGAAGTTCCCAGCTGAACAGTTTCAGAATCCTTTCTTAGAAGAAAGATTCAAGATGGTATTTAGAAAGAAGTTCGGATCTTACATTAGACGTCTTCTGATGGTGATGACCGATGCATCTCGATGCGTTCAAGCAGAATATAATCAGATGATGCTAAGGGAAAACAGAGATAAGAGAAAATATTGGTCTGAATCCAAAATTATAAAGATCAATAACATTCACATGTACAAAAGGGCCAGAGTGTTCACACCAGCCTTCGAGGTACTCAGAGAAGACGGAACAGTTCAAGAATTGTATGAAAGCGACCTTGATTTTGTAAACATCGACGACATCGAGCTTCTGCACAACAAGCTGAAATACAAAATCAAGGGTCGTTTGACTCACATGACAGCAGTTGCAGCCCAAATCCGATGCATGAATCGTCGCTCAATTGTGATGTGCCTCAGAGATTTTCAGATGGCAATTGAGAGTGCCTTAGTCAAAGTGGGACTGAAAGCTCCTGAGCAAGATAGTTTTCTTCTAGCCCATCATCCGGCCTACAGAGTTATACTCACAGGAGACCCGGGTGTCATTTTTGTCAATCAGAAGGGCTACAAAAGGTTCATGCACTTTGAGGATCTTCCATGTTACTCCGACGATACTCTCAGATTGGTTCGAGCCGCGCTTACTCAGAAAGTTCAAGATTTTGACGCTCAACTAAATCCAGAACAAAGATGCTCACCGAAGGAGATTCAAGATACCCTCAGCGGCATTGACCTCCTGAACGAAAGGCTACATATGAGACAAGTGACCAGACGCTTTGACGTCATCCTTGGACTCCGAGAATCGATTGATCATGCCAGAGTTCCAGGACCTCCTAAATGATCGAAAAGGGGGAGATTATTAGACATTTAATTTCGATCATATGGAGTTATTTTGTAATAATTATTTTCTTAGCATTTAGCTTTGTATTTATTTCCTTGTAATTTATTTCAATGTAAAAGTCTAGGGGGCAATTGTGTCAATGGCCCATAGTTAATTAATTGGAGCTATAAAGCTCCTAGGGTTTGCTTTTTGTAATTACACGGTTGAAACATATTGAATACAAACATACAGCCGCCATTTACATATTCTCTCAATATTCATATTGTCTTCTTCATCATTTCCTAATTATTGAGCATGTTTCTTCTTGGGATTTGATAAAGAACATTAAGGTGCTGAAATATATACGGGAATAGTGATTTACAGTTGGTCTTTTTTCCATTTAGTTATAGTCATTTCGCTCGAAAAATTGAAATGGTTCATCATTTATTAATTTTAGATGTTTTTGTTTGGAAAAAACAACAAACCATTTCGGTCTTCAATTTAACCAAATAGTCTAACAACCACTTAATTAACAATTTTGAATATTATATATATATATATATATATATATATATATATATATATATATATATATATATATATATATATATATATATATATATATATATATATAGAGAGAGAGAGAGAGAGAGGGGGGGAGAGAGAGAGAGAGAGAGAGAGAGTCAGGTTCAAATAAGTACCTCTCGAAATTAAGTGTACCCGAAGGTACTAACCTTAAAAAACTTTTTAAATTTTTTTTTTCACATAACCATGTTTAATTTAATGTTATACGCATGATATACGAATTTCACATAGATTCACATTTTCTAGTGTCCTTAAAAATTATGTGAATGCTCAATGCATATTTATGTGAATGGTCATCCATGTGAATGGTGTGAATGACCATTCACATGATCTTTTTTTACCATTCACAAAATTTATGATGTTGCTCCTTTTGAAAAAAAGGTTTTATAATGTTGTCTTATACATGTCTATTCAAAAAAATATATATGTGAATGATCAGTCACATTAGGGTACGCTGGGTACTCTGGAATCTCATAGGTACGCATGCTAATGAACCTGTTTCTAGAGAGAGTCAGGTTCAAATAAGTACTTCTCGAAATATATATATATATAATTATTTGCAAACCGAATAAAAACTTAATTTTTCAAACAAAATAATCAAAAATATATGAAATTGCAAAAGTTTATTAAAAAGTAAAACTGATTAAAATTTGAAAATTTATTAAAACTATCTATATCTATTTATTATAATAATTGAGAACAATTTCTGCCACGTGTCAACATTCTAATACCCCATTTTTTCATTTTCTCGATCTTTTTCCAAAAATAAAAATTAACATTAATTTAAGTAACATTCTTATCATTTAATTGATTTAATTTAAACTTTGAAACTTATTATTTTTCTTACCTAAAATAATTCAAACTACAATTAATATTCATTAAAAGTTTTCAAGATTAACAAGCTAAAATAATTTTTTTCTAAAATCAATAATATAATAAATTTCATGTTTAAATGTCCTAAAGAGTAAATAATTTAAAAAAGTTGGTAAAATAAAAAATTTAGTTTTATAATAAAAACTTTTAAAATATTGACTTAGCGTCATCATTTTTTACTATTAAATCGATAATTCAAATATTTTGAATTACATTTTAGTCGTTTTCTTTGACTTAAACATTGACTTAGAGTCGTCATTTTTTTACCATTGACTCAATGATTTTGCATGTATGACATTTTTTTATTGGTATTTATTGTATCGTAATTTTAAAAAAAATTTGAAGGTTTTAAGGGATCCCACCTCTTTATTAATATTTAATTTATAACAAATCTTTTACATTAATCCATGTAGTACATGGGTATTAATCTAGTATATAATATAAACAAGATGATGCAAACCTATTAAAAATAACAATAAAAAATTAATGTATATATAATAACTAAAACTAAAAATAAAAAAACCGTAAAAAATTAATATTTTTTTGTTGTATTTATTTTCAATTAATTAATAATATTGTTAGTATATGGTGTGTATAGATGACATTACTACTGCATCATGGCAGATTTCATAAAACACTTGAGGGTCACACATGAGCACAACTGAACAGATGCAATTAAACTATCGAATAAATAATATTGGATATTGTTTATTACGAGATTAAATTAATGAATGATTAATTATATCTCAAAGTACGGGGACTATGAGTGCAATATTAGATATTGAAGTAATTTAATCGTCATTGGATGATAATTAAATAATAATTATCTAGTCTTTTATTCATTATTGGATATTAAATAAAAGATGTATTTATTTAAATTGATATTATCATCTAGTTATTAGATAATTAGATGCATAATTATAAACAAGTAAATAGAGATAATTATAAATAATTATCTCATCATTCACATATTATTAGATAATATATAAAAGATTAATATTATTTAATAGATATATAATTATAGAAATAATTATATAAGGTTTAAATAATAAAGATAATTATTAAGATGTATATTATATTATTATATTAGAGTTTGATTAAAACTAAAACTTTTAACAATAACATATATATATATATATATATATATATATATATATATATATATATATATATATATATATATATATATATATATATATATATATGTATATATAGGGGTGGGTTCAATGGAAAACTCATATGTATCGAAAAACCCGGGAACCACTTTATAGCCATTGGATCATGTGATGCATGAAGCAGAAATTCGATGCATCACACGGGGAATTTGGTGCATCACGCGGGAATTGTGATGCATTTGTGGTGGTGCATGGAGGTTTTCCAAAGTTTCCCGATGCATGTTGGTTTTCCATTGAACCTCCCTCTATATATATATATATATATATATATATATATATATATATATATATATATATATATATATATATATATATATACATACATATATATATATATATATATATATATATATATATATGTATGTATGTATGTCAGTATGTATAAGGTTGGGATCACATAAGAACCCTTCAATTCCGTGAGAACGCGAGAACCCTCCAAAATGCACAAATTTATATATCAAATGCACAAATTTAAATATTAAATTTATAACTTAAAATCATTATTGGTTTTCAATATTAATAAATATCATAATCTAACATTAAAATTATCTTTAAAATTTAAATTCATCAAGTTTTATACTAAATGCACAAATTTGAACATTAAATGCACAAATTTTGTCAAATGCATGAATTCGTACATAAAGATAACAAATTTATCACGATATGCGTCAATTTTTATATCAAATGCATAAATTTATCAAATGTATAAATTTTAACATTAAATGCATAATTTTATATATTAAATGCACAAATTTTAGAGAGGTTCTCACGGTAATGAGGGTTCTTACCGGAACCCAACCCTATATATATATAGAGTCAGGTTCAAAAAAGTAGCTCTCGAAATCAAGTGCACCCGAAGGTAACAACCTTAAAAAACTTTTTTTAAAATTTTTTTCTCACAACCATGTTTAATTTAATGTTATACCCATGATATATGAATTTCACAGACATTCACACTTTCTGTGTCCTTAAAAATTATGTGAATGCTCAATGCATATTTATGTGAATGGTCATCCATGTGAATGGTCATTTCACACAATGTGAATGGTGTGAATGACCATTCACATAATCTTTTTTTACCATACACAAGATTTATGATGTTGCTTGTAACACCCCTCCCGATCCCGAAAATGCCACGTCAATACAATATCATAGGTGGCAATAACGCAACGGATCCATAACACACGTGTCATAGGATAGTGCAGATTACGGCTAATTAAAAAACTTTAAACACAAAGTTAATACATACAAATCCCAGATTAACAAAACATACAAATTCCGGTCACTGGATACATCGACCCCCAAACAACCGTTATACAAGTTCTATATAAACATAAAACCATCACAGATCTTCAGTCTATCTCGGATCTACCTCGGCTGCGGCTGAGATCCTTTCTGATTCCCTGAACATGTTAGACTCGATAACGTGAGCTATAAAGCCCGTGAGCACGCGAGGGTTGACACTGCACAGAACACATAGCACATAGCACGCAAAACCCTGTCCCTGTCCCGATAACCCAACACACATCTCAGGTATAAAGCACAAATATGAGATCGGACACAGCCCTGTGGGGACCCCTCCCCGATGGACACATCGCACACAGCAATGGTCGGTGATACCCTGTAGCACGGAAGCTACCCGGCTACAGGCCCTGCCGTATATATACGCCCCAAGGACTGTAAGGGACAGTCAACCCGCGCGATTCCCCTTCGCGACTTACCGTCCGTATGGAACTCATCACGGACCCCTGAACCGATCTCGCATCTCATACATAACACGTATAAGGAATAGAGCATACCTGAGGTTCACGTCCCTGTCCCACATAGATATAACACGCACAATATAGCTATTCAACTATAACGTAAAGGATGGCGCGCGTTTTAGAAAACGTCTCGAGTACTCACCTGATTGATTCCCCGAAGTTGGGCCTCCCTGATCGAACCCTGCTCGAGATCCACTAGTCCCTGTAATCACACGGATAGCCCAATCAATCAATCGCAATTCCCAATTAACACATATCACATGATTACAACAATTCGGACTCGATTCAAACCCGATAGCCCCACGGAACCGAAACCCGACCAATACCCGAAACTCGACTCAAACCCGACTCAAGGCAATCCCAAACAAGATCCCAATCCCAACAAAACACAGCCCAAGCAATCCCGAAGGGAACCCGACACAATACGACCCAAACTCAATTTACAAAGTTAAACTCGGATTTTCCCAGCAGGCCTTTGGTCGCGCCGCGGGGACTCTGGTGGTCGCGCCGCGACCCCGCGAAACCCCTGTTCTTGACCTGCGATTTCCATGGTTGCCCAGGAGTATACCACTCCTTTCTTACACGAATTTGACCATAAATACACATACAAAACCATACATACTGGCCCTTATAATCTTTCAAACAATTTCCCAATTCATCTCAACATGTACAACAAGTTTGAAGGCCAAATTCAAGAATCCTTACCTCTTGGAGCTCAAGAACACCCACACAAGAAGAATAGGAGATGAAGGTGCTAATCCAATTTCAGCAACACAAAATTCTTAGATTAAAAGAGGTCTCTTGCTGAATCTCTTCACACAAACACACACATACACACTTTTAGGGATTTTAGAATGGATAGGGGTGAAAGAAGATAAGCATCCATATATACGATCCCATCTCAATCGGTCCCGAACCCAATAACCCGAACCCGATATCACATTTTCAATATTTATGCCCATTTAACCCATTTAATCCCACGATCCCAAAAATATAATTCGTTCATTAAAATTATAACCCGGTGACACGCAAGACCCAATCCCGACACGTATCAATCCACGAAACGGGATATAATTGGACCAACCCAATATTAATAAATTATTTATCCACTAAAATAATTCCACGTACCAGGTCAAATTAACGGATGTTACAAATCCTCCCCTCTTAAAGAGATTCCGTCCCGGAATCTAACTCGAATTCTGGAATAGGTGAGGATATCTCGATCGCATTTCCAACTCGGGCTCCCAGGTAGCGTTGGTACCTTTATGGTGTCTCCACTGAACAAGTACCAAGGCAATCTCTTTATTCCTCAGTTTCTTAATCTTTCGATCGGTCACGGCTTCGGGCTGCTCCACATATCGCAGCTGATCATCGACTGTAATCTCGGATAAGGGCACATACTGATCATCTGTAGCCAGACACTTCCGGAGATG
Source organism: Centrapalus pauciflorus (assembly GCA_020465985.1). Lineage (NCBI taxonomy): Eukaryota > Viridiplantae > Streptophyta > Magnoliopsida > Asterales > Asteraceae > Centrapalus > Centrapalus pauciflorus. Next base: position 95,381 of record JAANYP010000568.1, read on the forward strand.
ACTCACATGAAACGTATCGTGCACACCAGCCAACTCTGAAGGCAATCGCAGTCGGTAGGCCTGATCCCGGACTCTCTCAATGACCTCGAACGGCCCAATATACCGCGGACTCAGCTTCCCACGATGTCTGAATCGAATAACCCCTTTCCACGGTGACACTTTAAGCAACACGCGGTCCCCGACACTGAACTCTAACTCTTTCAGACGGCGATCTGCATAGCTCTTCTGACGGCTCTGGGCGACCCTCATATGCTCCCGAATTACAGCCACCTTGTCACTGGTCTCCTGGAGTAACTCCGGCCCGCTAATAGGTCGCTCACCGACCTCGCCCCAACACACTGGGGTCAGGCACTTACGCCCATACAGTGCCTCAAACGGGGCCATTTTTATCGTGGCGTGATAGCTGTTATTATACGCGAACTCGACCAACGGTAAATGCACGTCCCAATTGCCGCTGAAGTCGATAGCACACGCCCGCAACATATCCTCGAGGGTCTGATTGGTGCGCTCGGTCTGCCCGTCAGTCTGCGGTCTATACGCCGTGCTCAGCTGAACTCTGGTACCCAATTCCCGCTGGAAACTCTGCCAGAAACGAGACGTAAACCGCGTATCCCTGTCCGAAGTAATCGACATCAGAATCCCATGCCGCGATACTACCTCGTTGATGTACAGTCTCGCTAACTGATCCATGGTGATAGTACCCCGAACGGCTAAGAAGTGCGCACTCTTCGTTAGTCGATCCACTATAACCCAGATCATGTCGTTCCCGCGGACCGTGCGTGGAAGTCTTACAATGAAATCCATCGTAATATGATACCACTTCCACTCGGGGATTTCCAACGGCTGTAGATGCCCGTGCGGCTTCTGATGCTCGGCTTTGACCCTGAGACACGTCATGCATTGCTCGACATACCGGCCCACATCCCTTTTTATTCCCGGCCACCAGTAGAAGTCACGGAGATCATGATACATCTTAGTACTCCCCGGATGCACAGATAGCCTCGACCGATGCGACTCATCAAGAATCAACTGTCGCAAATTCCCAACCCTTGGGACCCAAACCCTATCACGGAACACAAGCAACCCACGATCGTCCCTGATCAATGACTCAAGCTGCCCGATCAATCGTTCACGCTTCACATTATCACCTCGCAGGCCCTCCTGCTGCGCTATTCTCAGACTGTCGATCAATGTCGAGGTAATCTCAAGCCTCGAAGCTCTGGAAATCATAGTCTGGCCGCATGCCCTACGGCTCAGCGCGTCAGCTACCACATTAGCCCGACCCGGGTGGTACTGAATCTCGCAATCGTAGTCCTTAAGCAACTCAAGGCTACGGCGCTGTCGCATATTAAGATCTTTCTGGCTGAACAAATACTGAAGACTCTTATGATCGGTATACACAATAAACCGAGACCCATACAGATAATGACGCCAAATCTTCAACGCAAACACAATGGCGTCCAACTCTAAATCGTGCACGGTATGGTTCTCCTCGTAGGTCTTCAGCTGGCGCGAGGCATAAGCGATCACTTTCCCTCGCTGCATCAGAACACAGCCCAGACCTGACCCTGAAGCATCACAGTACACAACCAAATCCTCGGTCCCCTCTGGCAAGGCCAACACTGGAGCCTGACATAACCGGGTCTTCAATTCTCTGAACGCACGCTCCTGATCCTCGGACCACTCAAACGGAACGGACTGCCGTGTCAATCTCGTCAACGGCAAGGAAATCCTCGAGAAATCCTGGATGAAGCGTCTATAATACCCGGCGAGACCCAGAAAACTACGAATTTCAGGCACTGATCTCGGAGGCTCCCAACTCATCACCGGCTCAATCTTGGCCGGATCCACTTTTATACCCTCGGCACTGACCACGTGACCCAAAAACTGCACTTCCCGAAGCCAAAATTCACATTTGGACAGCTTCGCATACAACTTCTCCCTGCGCAGCACAGTCAAAATCTCTCGGAGGTGCTGCTCGTGGTCCTCGGCACTCCGCGAATAGATAAGGATATCATCGATGAACACGATCACGAATCTATCCAACATAGCTCTACACACCCGATTCATCAAATCCATGAAAGCGGCGGGTGCGTTAGTCAAACCGAAAGGCATCACAAGGAACTCGTAATGCCCATAACGAGTCCGAAACGCTGTCTTCGGCACATCCTCGTCCCTGACCCTCAACTGATGGTAACCCGATCGCAAGTCGATCTTGGAGAAATAGCTCGAGCCCTGGAGCTGATCGAACAGGTCATCAATACGTGGAAGCGGATAACGATTCTTCACGGTCACTTTGTTCAACTCCCGATAGTCGATACACATCCGCATACTACCGTCCTTCTTTTTCACGAAAAGCACTGGCGCACCCCACGGCGACGAACTAGGACGGATAAATCCACGATCCAGAAGCTCCTGCAACTGAGACATCAGCTCTCGCATCTCTGTCGGTGCCAGCCTATAAGGCGTCTTAGCAATCGGCACCGCCCCAGGAACAAGATCGATCCGAAACTCTACTTGGCGATCTGGCGGTAACCCAGGCAACTCCTCTGGGAATACCTCAGGGAACTCACGAACCACCGGAATATCCTCTAAGGTCTTCTTTTCCTTCCTCGCGTCAACTACATAAGCTAGGAAGGTCTCGCACCCTTTAGAGACATATCTCTGAGCCCTGGCCATAGATACAATCCCAATATCTCCCTTACGGCGTTCTCCATACACAATCACACTCTCACTGTCAGAAATGGGTATACGGATGATCTTCTTGGCACACAGAATATCAGCCCGTCTGGCAGTCAACCAGTCCATACCCACAATCACATCAAAGCTACTGATCTCAATCGGCAGCAAATCAATTTCAAACTGATGGGAATCTATTTCTAACACACAGCCCCGATAAACACGACTCACTAACATTGAACTCCCATCAACCCTCTCGACAATCAACGGAACAGACAAAGGAGAAGCAGACATACTAAAATACGCACAAAACATAACAGACACATAGGAGCGATCTGCCCCGGAATCAAATAACACACGAGCTCGAAGTCCGTTAAGGATGTACGTACCCGAAACAACGTCTGTAGCATCCCGTGCCTCCTCTGCGGTAGCCTGAAACACACGCCCGCGGCCTCTCGGAACTATCTCACGGCGGCTAGACGACGACGGCTCGGCCCTGGCCCCACTCGAACTAGCACCCTGTACTGCCGGCCCCGGCTCTGGACAATCCCTAACCCGATGCCCTGGTCGCCCACATCTGAAACACAACGGCTCAGGCACCGTACAAACTGAAGCGGCGTGGCCCCGCTGGCCGCACCGGAAACAACGTGGCTGCTCCGATAAACACTGTCCGGAATGGCGCCGGTGACATTTCGGGCACTCCCGATCACCATAAGAACTCTCAACACGGCTACCGGACGCCTGGGACCCCTGTCCCACACTACTCTGGCTCTGTACTCCCGACCCCTGACTCTGGCCCTGACCCTGACGTCTCGATCGACGATCTCGACCCCGGTCCCTATCCCGTCTCTGACCCGATCCTTGCCCTGAAGTCTGCCCAGAACCCTGACCTGAAAACTGCCACTGATCCGGACGCTGATCACTAGGGGCGTCCCCGGAGGATCTCCACACACTGGACGGCTGCTCGGAAGTCCCAGTCCGCTGCCTCTGAGATGAGGGCTGCTCCCTCTGCTTGAGGATCTCCCGCTCCCTCATGCGGGCCATCTCAAGGGCTCTAGCAAATGTCGGGGTATCGTGTAGTCCCACAAACTCTCGGATATCATATCGGAGCCCATCAATAAATGCGTCCGCCTTACGGCTCTCCGTGTCAACATGCTGAGGCGCGAACTGTGAGTACTCATTAAATCGGTCGGCATACTGCTGGACCGTCATATTGCCCTGCTGCAAATGGAGGAATCGGCGCTCCATCTCCCGTCTCTCATCCCTCGGAATGTACTGGAGCTCAAACATAGCTCTGAACTGCTCCCAAGTCATAGCATAAGCGGCGGACTCAGTCATCGAAGACTCAATCGATTTCCACCACTGCAAAGCACCGCCTCGTAACTGATATGCGGCGTATCCAACCATATCTCTAGGATCCACGTGGGCCACTCGGAACGCGCCCTCAATCTCACGCTCCCATGCGATGGCCGCCCCCGGCTCACCGTCACCCCGAAACTGCGGCGGAGCTCCTGTCATAAAATCCTTGAAAGACCCGCCCCGCTGAGAAGATGACGAAGCACCACCCCTAGACTCAGTCTCGGCATGCTGAATAACTGGCCCCAAACTCTGACCCTGCTCACGCTCTTGCTCTTTCTGCTTCCTGTAAAACTCGGTAAGAACATCTAGCAACTCGGATTTACGAATATACTCATCACTGGGCGGCTTACCCGCGCCCGAACCCTCTCCTTGATCTGCCATAATAATCTGCACAAAGCAAAACGATTAACCACAAGGGATAAATCACCCAGCATTATACACTAAGCCAGGTCGGTTAATCCACTATATAATCGCAAACGATCCCCCATGAACCGGAACAAGGTCTAAGTTAAGCATCCACTAATGATACTCAAGCTTCAAACCACAAGCTCTGATACCATGCTGTAACACCCCTCCCGATCCCGGAAATGCCACGTCAATATAATATCATAAGTGGCAATAACGCAACGGATCTATAACACACGTGTCATAGGGTAATGCAGATTATGGCTAATTAAAAACTTTAAACACAAAGTTAATACATTCAAATCCCAGATTGACAAAACGTACAAATCCCGGTCACTGGATACATCGACCCCAAAACAACCATTATACAAGTTCTATACAACATATGAAACTACTACGGATCTTCAATTCAACCTTGACTCTATCTCGGCTGCGGCTGAGATCCTTTCTGATTCCCTGAACATGTTAGACTCGATAACGTGAGCTATAAAGCCCGTGAGCACGCGAGGGTTGACACTGCACAGAACACATAGCACATAGCACGCAAACCCTGTCCCTGTCCCTGTCCCGATAACCCAACACACATCTCAGGTATAAAGCACAAGTATGAGATCGGAGTACACATAGCCCTGCGGGGACCCCTCCCCGGTGGACACATTGCACACAGCAATGGTCGGTAATACCCTGTAGCACGGAAGCTACCCGGCTACAGGCCCTGCCGTATATATACGCTCCAAGGACTGTAAGGGACAGTCAACCCGCGCGATTCCCCTTCGCGACTTATCGTCCGTATGGAACTCATCACGGACCCCTGAACCGATCTCGTATCTCATACATAACACGTATAAGGAATAGAGCATACCTGAGGTTCACGTCCCTGTCTCACATAGATATAACACGCACAAGATAGCAACACAGCTAAAATCATAAAGACGGCGCGCGTTTGGAAAAGTCTCGAGTACTCACCTGATTGGTTCCCCGAAGTTGGGCCTCCCTGATCGAACCCTGCTCGAGATCCACTAGTCCCTGTAATCACACGGATAGCCCAATCAATCAATCGCAATTCCCAATTAACACATATCACATGATTACAACAATTCGGACTCAATTCAAACCCGATAGCCCCACGGAACCGAAACCCGACCAATACCCGAAACTCGACTCAAACCCGACTCAAGGCAATCCCAAACAAGATCCCAATCCCAACAAAACACAGCCCAAGCAATCCCGAAGGGAACCCGACACAATACGACCCAAACTCAATTTACAAAGTTAAACTCGGATTTTCCCAGCAGGCCTTTGGTCGCGCCGCGGGGACTCTGGTGGTCGCGCCGCGACCCCGCGAAACCCCTGTTCTTGACCTGCGATTTCCATGGTTGCCCAGGAGTATACCACTCCTTTCTTACACGAATTTGACCATAAATACACATACAAAACCATACATACTGGCCCTTATAATCTTTCAAACAATTTCCCAATTCATCTCAACATGTACAACAAGTTTGAAGGCCAAATTCAAGAATCCTTACCTCTTGGAGCTCAAGAACACCCACACAAGAAGAATAGGAGATGAAGGTGCTAATCCAATTTCAGCAACACAAAATTCTTAGATTAAAAGAGGTCTCTTGCTGAATCTCTTCACACAAACACACACATACACACTTTTAGGGATTTTAGAATGGATAGGGGTGAAAGAAGATATGCATCCATATATACGATCCCATCTCAATCGGTCCCGAACCCAATAACCCTAACCCGATATCACATTTTCAATATTTATGCCCATTTAACCCATTTAATCCCACGATCCCAACAATATAATCCGTTCATTAAATTTATAACCCGATGACACGCAAGCCCAATCCCGACACGTATCAATCCACGAAACGGGATATAATTGGACCAACCCAATATTAATAAATTATTTATCCACTAAAATAATTCCACGTACCAGGTCGAAATAACGGATGTTACATACACCTAATATGAAAATGCTTACCACCATCATACAAATTAGGAAACTTTTTAACCAAAAAATCAATCGCCTTATCATTACTGGCATTGTCAACTGTCATAGTCATAACATTTTTTATCCCCCAACCATGAATACAATCGTATAATGCACGACCTATATCACCCCCTTATGACTATTAATGGGTCTAAAGTTAATTATGCGTTTATGCATTACCCAATCGTCATCTAGGAAATGAGCCGTTACAACCATATAATTCACCATTTGACAAGAAGATGTCCATGTATCCGTAGTCAAGTGAACGGTGTTTGTTGGTTTACTTAAAAAAGACAACAACTTAATTCTTTCCTCTATGTAATATTTTCCAATATCCTTGGACAAATTATGTCGCGATGGCAACTTAAACCTTCCAGTCAAAGCACTACTATATTCAACAAAAACATTATTTTCTACAAGCTTAAAGAGTAATTCAGCGACAACAAACAAGTTTAACAAAGCTTTTTTATTCTACCCTCATCCTGTTTCCATGTTGAAACACTACCTTCCTCATTAGCTTCTTTCTTAAACACTAAATTATTTTGATTTTTCTTAGAAGCAAATTCAGGATTCATTTCACAATTAGGATAGTGCTTTTTAAGGCTAGAAGTATCGTTTCTTTGCAGATCGGCTTTAAGTATGGTTTTACAAAACTTGCACTTTCCATGTTCTCGTTTCACCCCATCATCTTCTACTAGATAAACCAGATCAAAGTATTGCCAACACGGTGCCCTCTCCTTGCCTCGGTTTGGAGCTTTATTTTGGGTTTCTTTGACTTTTGTTGCTCGCTTTCTTTTACCCCTTGGCTCCACATTCTCAGTTGTTGTAGGTACTCCTTCTTCCACCGATTCCGAATTAATATTATCAACCATATAAGGAGTTTCCTCAACAAGTGTATCGTCTCTCTACACAATAAAAACAATACATAAACCATGGGTCCATCTTCTAGTTTTGTTAATATATTTGGATGGTCAACTTAATTCTTTCTGGCTTGATGGGTCAAAGGTACATGCATGCACGACTTATGGAAATTGTCCCTTGAAATACATAGATAATGTGTTGACAGTCTAATATGTGTCTATTCTAAAGTAATAAGATTAAATTACATTTTAATATTTTATTAAGTAAATAAATAATATCTCTCAAGTAATCAATGATCACAAGGGTCTGCTAGTAAAAGCAAGATATGTAAAAGCAAAGTTTATAATAAAAAAAAAAGTAAACTACGTACATACTTGTGTTGGTTTTAATTTGAAAACTTTTTACCTTCCAAGTTTGTAAAAGAAAATCGAAACCGGACCTTCAATCAACTTTTTGGGAAAATTTTGAACCAAAAAACTGGTTTTCTATAGTACCGAACCAACCCCAAACATTGTTCCAGTTGATTTGAATCCATCCCAGTTCGATTCTTTGGGTTTGTCAGCCTAGACCATGTTCCGCAAAATCACCTACGCTTTTTTGATAATGTATGACTTGAAGAAAACTTACTTGAGTTGAATCAAAACTTGATGAATTCATAAATCGATAATGAGGATTAATGAAGAAGCCGATGATCGATTGCTGAAGATTTAATAATGATTGTTGAAGAAGGCTTCTCGATTAAAGTGGTTGGTGAAAGGTGATTTCCAACTAAATAAATTATTTGATTTGGTTTGTGTGATTAATACAAAAAATAATCACCATTCTTTGTAGATTTGTAGAGGTGGCAACCAAATTTCATAAATATGAATTGTAGAATATGAATTGCTTGGGCTTGACTTTTAAATTTTCCAATGCAGAATGGAGGTGGCAATGTTAATTGAACTTTACCGACATTTGCAGAATATGAATTGTAGAGGTGGCAACCAAACCGATCAATTGAATTTTTCTGACTTTTCGTATTCGGTACTAGTACCGGTATTACCGGTTTTCAAATGGTACCGAAATCGGTTAGTACCGATCTCGAATTAAACAACATACAAGAACCAAATACCGGACCGAATGTACTGGTACGGTCCCGGTTCGGTACTGGTATTCGGTATAAAAATCTCATCCCTAGTTTGACCTTTGGCCACCCCACACCTCTAACTATCCCACCATTACACAATACACCCTTTCACTACCCGTTTTTTATATTTCATTTTATAATTACAAAAGTACATTGCCTATTTGCGCATAGTTCCTTTTAAATAACTAACCCTTTTAATTACTAAGTTTATAATATCATTACTTTATAATTATTTGTGGTGATACATGGTAGGTTCTTTGAATCATCATCATTTGAACAGTTGAGTTCATTAAAGCTTCATCATTTAGAGTTTTTGTTTCAAAGTTTAGACTTACTAGGATTTGGGGGTTTCGTGTTCTTCGTTTGTTCTTCATTTGTTCATCTCAGTAGGGTTTTTCATTTTAGGGCTTGTTCATCATTTGAGTTTGAGGGTTTTAGATTTTCCCAGATTAGCTAGAAGTCATTGAAATTGTTTATCCAGAATGGAAGGTTTAATTGGCCAGAGTTGGTGGGGGGGGGGGGGGGGGGGGGGGGGTGAGGGTGGTGGCGGAAGCATCTTTGCTTGTTTTCAATGAACTTCAACTCACAAAAACAAATTTGATAATAAGAATAATGTAAAAATAACAATAATAATAATATGTTTAAGTAAACAAAGTTTTAATAAAAATCCACGTCATCACAAGTTACAAAAATTAAAATTTAATGATATTCTGTTAGTTGGTGAATTTTTTATGCAATGAAAAATAATTCGAGATTTTAATTGAAAAAAAGCTAACAAATTGATGGGTTTTTTTATAGCATAAAAATCCCAACTATAAATAATAATGATAATAATATTGACTTATTGGGTATTTAACTTTGGATTTTATATTATTAATTATTAGTTATTTGTTTGTTACGTTATCTTACAAGTAATTATACTTTATAAATTTTTATTTATTTGATTAAATGTTATAAAGTTTGATTAAATGATATTAATAAATGTATTAATAGTTGAAAACCACGGTTGCATGTTCAAAAAACGTCAGTTGCACAAACCAAAAATCGTACAAAGTTATACTACGAGACGAAGTTATTGGCCGAATAACCGATAACGCGTACCCCCCTTCAAATATATATGGGTCCGCCCCTGAATGATATCGGTAGGATGGGTGAGGTTGGGTTGGTAAAGTTAATAAGTAA
>JAANYP010000568.1:107500-169959 GCA_020465985.1 Centrapalus pauciflorus
AAACTAGCTACAATCAATTCTGTATAAAATACTATTTATTCTATATAAAGTATCATATATCTATAAAAATACAAACCAAGTCTAGATATAATAAATAAAGACGCTGAACCATCAAAGACACATCCAATAGGAACCACAACATCAGACCAACCGATGAACGTAATCTATGTAGAATGTCAAGAATTCTATGTAGAATATTGCGTAAAATATCAAGTATCATATAATCTACGTAGAGTATTGCAGACGAACCGAAACAAAAAAAACAAAAAAACTTGTGAATCACAAACAAAAACTTTTTTAACAAAAAAATATATATAACTATTACATTCATTCTAGATCTAATATCTTACAAAGAATCTTCATTTCTTGACGATCGCACTTCCAATTTTCATGACCATCGAACTTCCAAAATCGTGAGAGATATAAAGATGAGAAGAAAGAGACAATCAGGGGGCTGTTGTAGGCGGCGGCAAAGGGCGGTGGGTGCGGCGGCCGGACTAGGGAGGAGTGGTAGCTTGGAGTCTTGAGAAAATGAGAGATAGGAAAGATGAGTCAAAAATTTTTGGGTTACAAATGAATGAGCATAATTTTCTAAAGTTATAAATAGGAGTGATAAATTATTTTTTTCAAAACTGTCCTTTAGTTTTTAGGTTCTCACAAATATTTGGGTTCTTAAAAAAACTCATATATATATATATATATATATATATATATATATATATATATATATATATATATATATATATATATATATAATACGGTTCAATAGAGTACTACTCATTATGTAGCGCACCAGAAGGTACTAACCCTAAAAAAATTTATTTTTTTTCATAAACATGAATTAATTGACATTATGAAGATAATATGTAAATTTCACATACATTCACATTCCCTAACTTCTATAAAATGATATGAACGTACACTTACATATTTTTGCACATATGTAAACTTGCATTTATGTGATGCATGATTTCATGCATTTAGGATGTGTGAATGTGCGTGAATTTTATATATCATCAGTGTAATGTTAATTAAACATGTTTTATGAAAAAAATTCAAAAAAAAATATTTTTACGAGTGGTACTTCTGGTGCGCTGCATAATAGGTGGTACTCAATTCAACACATATATATATATATATATATATATATATATATATATATATATATATATATATATATATATATATATATATATATATATATATATATAGGGAGGTTCAATGGAAAACCACCATGCACCTGAAAACTTGTGAAAACCGCACTGCACCACCACAAATGCATCAAATTCCTCGCGTGATGCATCAAAATTCCGCGTGATGCATCAAATTTCCCGCGTGATGCATCAAAATCCCGCGTGTTGCATCACCTTATTTACTAGCATGCCACCGCGTTTTTCATGAAATGTACCAAATCGGACGGTATGCGTAGGTTTCCATAGTTTTCAGGTGCATAGTGTTTTCCATTGAACCCACCCCTATATATATATATATATATATATATATATATATATATATATATATATATATATATATATATATATATATATATAGGGAAGGGTTCTTCTAAGAACCATAAAAAATGTGGGAACCTAAGAACCTTTTATGGTCTTTGGATTAATGATAATCAATGGTTGATATATTGGATGACAATTTTGTAATTATTTTAAACTTTGATAGTGGAGAATCTTGAAAATGTGTGAAAAGGGTGTTAGGGACAATATTTGTAGAGCTGAAATGAATATTACTTTTAATAATTGTGTTCATCTCTAAGGGGGAGAATGTTGGGAATAAGTAATAGAGATGAAACAATTATATTGTATATAATTGTAATTACTCAATAGTATAGGGGTTGGATTGTAAATACTCAAAGTTTGAGTATTAAGTATAAAAAGAGGTATCTGTGTACTGTATATAAAAAAGAGGAATCTCAGATTACACAAAAATACACGGCTGGAATTAGAGAGAAAAGAAGGATTGCTTTGTAAGAAAGCCAAGAACACCAATGTAATATTTCTCTCTTTAATCATTCAATATAATGTGTTTGATTGATAATTGTTCATATGAATTGTGTTATGTTGTATGAATTGCATGAAATTTGAATTCACAATTGGTATCAGAGCCTAATATGGCTGAAATTGATTGAATTTTGAATTTGAAATTTGATTTTTCGAACACTGTTACATCAATTTTTTTTTCTCGAAATCAGAAAATCAATTTTGGATTTTGATTTTGTGGATGAAATGTTCTGAAAATTGGAACAAAGGTGGAGCATTTAAAGTCGAATCTATTGTGATAAACATCAGATTTTAATTCCAAACACGCCAGATTTAATTTGGATTTTACTGAATTTTTGAAAAAGTGTGTGTTCTTGAGGTTTTTGATTGATTTTTGGATTTTAATCTGAAATTGGCCAAAGTTGTTTTTCAAAAAGTGTTTGTGTGTGAAAACCGCAGGTTCGATTTCAATCTGGAATCAATTCGTGAATTTTTGTTGAAAATTGTCATTTTGAACTTGATTTTGATCAGTTCCTGTTCAAACTCGGGCAACACTGAATTCCTTGTTTTAATCGAGTTTGATCAAGTTGTTATTCGAGTTTGTTTGTGTTTCATTCGAGTTTGTTTGTGTTTCATTCGAGTTTTATAAACCTATCACTCGAGAAAACATAAGTATCAATCGAGTTGCATAAGGAACCATTCGAGTTTAGTCTATATTCATTCGAGTTTGCTTAGTGTTTTGACCGAGTTTGATCCCTGTTATTCGAGTTTCATACTTCATTGACCGAGTTTCATAAAACATTGACCGAGTTTCACTTCTTTGTAATTCGAGTTGATTTCCATTTCATTCGAGTTTAACATAACTTCATTCGAGTTGCATATCATATCATTCGAGTTTGATAATTCATCATTCAAGTTTGATCATTTATAGTTCGAGTTTCATCGTTCTTTGATCGAGTTTCAACCTTAATAATTCGAGTTTCATACTCAATCATTCGAGTTTTATACTTATTCATTCGAGTTTGGTGATTCTTTATTCGAGTTTGAGTCTTCATCAATCGAGTTTGATTCTTATACATTCGAGTTTCATCCAATATCATTCGAGTTTTGAGTATTTGACCTTTGCTGCTTAAATTGACCATAACTTTTGACTGGAACATCGTTAGAAGGCCTACCATACGCCAAATCGAAGCTTGAAAAGAGATCTACATTTCTAGAACAGGCGTAGCCGGTTCGGTAAATTTTCGAGGCCCAATTCCACTCCAGAAAAAAGTTACGGGCATTTTTCTGCAGAAAATCTAAAATTTCAACGTCAAAAAGTCAAATCAGAGCTGATTTTTAACAAATTAATCATTCAAGATTCAGTTTTATTCAATCAAGATTCATTCAAATTTTCATAAGTCCATAAAAGATCTTGGAAGTTCATTTTTCTGCAATTCATAATGATGTTTGAACAATTTTCAAAGTCTGAGCTGATTGTCAAACTTACTGAATCTGAAAAGATTCGTAAGAACAATTACGACATTCTCGATCAGTTAAATACTGATAAACATTTGGCGTTACGTGACGTACAAATACTGAATGAAGAAATTCAAAACTTAAAAGAAAAACAAAACTCTGAGAGTTGTGCTCATCAATTGAAAATATCTGAATTACTTAAAGAACTTGATGAGCTGAAACAGGAAAATTTTCAGAATGCAACTCAACTGAAATATCTTTTGCCTGAAAGATCTGATCTTTACAAGAAAGTTCAGGATCTTGAAGATACACTTTGTAAGACAAAACCAACTGATCAGAATTGTATTTTAAACAAAAATGAAGAAATATTTGCTCTTCAACAAGAGTTGTCTTTAACTAAAGATTTAATTGAGAAGGAAAGACATGAGTTCTTACTTAAAGAACAAGATTTTAAATCAAAATCTGAATTGTTTGAAGATGAAAGACACATGTTCTTAATCAAAGAACAATCTTTTAAATCTGATTACCATTCATTTGATCATGACAGAAATTCAAATTTAGTCATTATCAAGTATCAAAGTTTTGGAAGATCAGATACTAGCTTCGATCTTACAACAACAATTACATGTTGTTTACCCTCGTCAACTGAGCAAAGTTAAGACCCCTTCTTCAGTGTGTTAAAATCATGTTGATCACTATTGTTGTCTTCTGAAAGTGAAGTGAATCTAAAACCTTGCTAAGTTTGATTCTTCTTCAGATCTTAAACTTAAGTATCTGTTAAAGATACACAGCGGCAAAGATAAAATTGTTGAACAACTTCCGGTCACAGATTTACACTGGTGAATCTTCGAAGTCAAATTTCTTAATGTTTGAAAATACTGGTCATTCTAATCAGAAACATTTTCACGAAAACTACCAAGTATTATCAGAAACAGGCAAGAACCGGACGTTTTTCAAAAACGAAGAGTTCGCAAAGTACTGATCTTCAAATTCAAGTTTCTTTAGAAATTCAGCTATCAATTTTCTATACTCAAAGAAATTTGTTTTCTGCGTTTGAAAGAGAATGCTGATAGTTATAACATGGCACATGGGTACCTAACCCAAGTACAGTGGGTACCAAAACCTGTTTTGAAATGGGTACCCAAGAGCGCTAACAAGTCTGGATCCAAATCTGTTTGGATACAAAGACATCTTAAATTTGCAGGTTATGGTTTCTTATCATTCCAGATAAGGACCGTTCTTCATTCATTAGGCTCTTGATTACTTCAAGGCAAGGACCCTGGCTTCAACTCAAAATGGTTTCTCGTTAAATTCAGACTAGAAGCCGGACTTCATGAACCAGAGCCAATGGTTTTCAGTTAATTCAGACTGAAACCCCAACCTTTGCGACAAATGGCTTCTAATCATTCAGATTAGAACCCGAGTCTGAAAGACAAATATTTCTGGAATTCCTGCCCTGAATTCAACTCTGAAGCTGCATTAATTTAGAGGGAGTTTTTATTTTTATATTTTTTGCTCCTGATGTCATTGTCTATGAGTTGACTACCTGTGTTGCTTATTTACAGGGGAGTTTCAGACTTCTTTGACGTGCATTTTTCAAAAACTGTGTGATTTTTCACGAAAATATTGATTCACACATAAAAAGAGTTTTAGCTGAAAAGAATATTTGTTTGATTCTATGATATTCATTGAGATAATTGATCTAATACTCTTTGATTTTCATAATCTCATGGTTCTTCTGAGATTGCTATTTGTTATAACTCTTCCAATTTATACTGGATTCTCCGTATCTCCCAAATGCTAATTCTTTCAAGAAAGTTGGTTCTTTTCATATTATATATCGATTTCTATTTCATTCTGATATCTCCCATATTATTTGAAAATAATCTCTCTGAATCCTTGAGCTTCAAGGCTGAAACTCTTTCTGCTGATCGATTATGCACCAATCTGAGTGTAGGCATAAATTTCGCTTCATGGTCTAACCAGATCCGGAAGACCATACCCAAGGAGCAAACCATCTATAGTTTGTGTGGGTGAGGGTTCTTTAGGTTTATTAGTTGAGAAGTGTCAGTTATAACGGGATACTGACAGGGTCGAGCAGAGTAAAATGTAAATGAGAGGGATATTAAAAGGCGATGGTGGTGCATCGATCATGCTTTTCGTTTAAAGCTGACTGCATTTAATTCTGAAAAGTGAGCCGGAGGGAGCTAGGTTTGAAAAAAAATGCTGAGAGCTGAGAGTTGAGGAAGGATTTGAAAAAGCTAATCATATCCACACGTGTCGCTGGGTAAACCAATAATCTACAGCCCTAGGCGACTTGATATTGAAAAAGACGTCATGGCACCCAGTGCGCATGCACTTAATCCCCCCAACTACTCGTTATCTCTCAAAAGTTTCTGTTTCAATAATCACGGAGATATAACACATGTCTATCGATATATCATTTGGATATATTGATATTGAAACAAGGAAGCACGTTGCTACGGTCTCCATTTCATTTGATGCACACTTGTGTCTAGAGCTGATACATACACTTTTAGGGACACCTCGAGTCAACAGTCTGCCTGTATAAATGCTAGTCCAAGTACTAAGCCGGAACAAATAAGAGTGCTTCTTGCATGATAAGGATTTCACGATGACTATTTGGAAATCCTACCAGTGTTAACATCACGCCAGCGCGAAGTAGGTCACATAGATTTTGTCTATGTGCAAACAGGAATCCTATGTGGACCTGGACTTGTTTTCTCACAAATGAATGTGTTTCATTTTCCCCAAAGTGTAAAGCTTGTTTTGTTTAAAAAGATATATATCAATTCGAGGGGGAGTGAACTTTTTGAGGGGGTGAGATAAATCTGTTTTGTATAGGGGAGAGTGTCGTTTAAGGGGAGAAATCAATTTGTATAATTTCTGAGTTGTATTGTTGTTGTATTTCTTTAGTTTTTTAATTTCATTGAATAAGTTTCTGCAGTTTTTTGCATGATGTCTCTAATTTTTATGATCATCATGAGGGGGAGAAAAGCTGAATTTCAGAACAATGTTGAGTAGTTTTGAATCAACTGAAGGCCATTAACTACATCATCTCAAGACACATGATCAAGGAAGGATTTAAAGCTATTCATGATCCAAGGGGGAGTGTGCTTACAGAAAAAGAATATCAGAATAGAAGAGATGTGAAGATCAGAGTGAGACAATAAGAAGAAGATTCAGAGATCGAAGAGAAGGTGCAAGAAAAGTTTCAAGAAAGATGTTCAAGTTTCCCTGCAATGTACTTTAATTTGAAAATTGCTTCATCTCTAAGGGTGGCAGATTGTTGGGTAACAATTTATATAGTTGTAATCATTTTATTGTAAAAGTTCAGGGGTTGTTTGTGTAAATCCTCAAACTTCTGTTTGTGTATAAATAGGAGTGTATGTGTGTTGTTTATAGGCAGAATCGAAGATTACACACACACATACGGATCTAAGTAGAGAGAAAAGAAGTTTTGCTTTACAAGAAAGCCGAAACCTCCAATGTAATATATTCTCTCTTAATCATTCAATAGATTGTGTTGGATTGTTAATTGTTCATATGAATTGTGTTATGTTGTATGAATTGCATGAATTATGAATTCACATGCAGGAATCTGTTGACTTATACAATGGCTGACTTTTTGTGCAGATTGGCACCGAGAGTCAACTATCTTTTGAAGCTTGGCATGCTTTATATCTGTTTCTCTCTTTTCTTCCAGTAAAATAGAGTTGATGTGTTTTAATTCATCAAGCTCAGTTTCCAACTTATGGAAACTGTCCAGTTCATTGGATTTAGTTTTAAGATCAGTTTTGAGCTTAGAGATTTCAGATAGTAGATCATCATGCTTCTCAACAACAGCTTTTAAATCAACAAGCATATATTCAAACATTTTAACTTTTTTTTCAGAACTGTAAGCCATAAAATTTTGTACCTTATACATCATAGTAGGATTCCAGTTCTCTAAGCTGCTGAAGGCTTCAGCTTCAGCCATATCTTGTTTGAAGCTGCTTGTTGATGGGACATCAGTGTTGGCCATCAGACATTGATTGTCTTCTTCATCAGATGATGAATCAGATTCCTCCCAGTCACATGTCTCTGCCATAAGTCCCTTTTGGCGATTGGAAGACACTGAGTTTTCCAATTTCCTCAGCTTAGCCATGGCCATAAGGTACTTAACCCTATAGCCATCATCCTTGTTAGTCTTGTTGGGTTTTGATGACTGACCAACAGCTTTTGACACACAGTCAGCAGCTATGTGACCAGTTTTGCCACATTTGAAGCACTCAGCTTTGGATTTGTCAAATGCCTTCTTTTTCCCAGCACCTGAGCTTCCTTGTAGCATGTTTCTTCCAAACCTTTTCTTGTTGAACCTTTTGACAAGCATGGCTATCATTTGCTCATCATCTTGTTCAGCAAGATCTGCAGCATCTTCTTCGTCTGACACCTCCTCTTTTTCATCATCCTGTTGATCAGGTTGAATGAACACATCACTCACCTGATTTACAGGCTGTCTCACATTAGCCACAAAGGCTGCACCTCTTCTTGACATTTCCAAGGCATTTCTCTTTTGTTGCCTTGACTGTTCATCATTCAGTAAGGATCCATACAGATTGACCAGATCCATACTTCTGATAGTACCTGAGTTCCTTAGGATTGTTGAAAAGTAGTTCCACTCTTCAGGTAAAATGTCCAGAAATTTATTCACCAGGGTAAGACTGTCTTTGGTGATCCCAACAGCTTTGAGATCATTCACTAGAGCAGTAAACCTGGTGTAGGTTTCAGTGAGAGTCTCCTTTGGTTTAGCAAAGAAGAGTTCATACTGTCTAACAAGATTGTTGATCATGTTGTCCAGTGTGATTGTGGGTCCATCATAGACGGTACACAAAGTATCCCACATCTCCTTTGCTGTCTTCATTTTCTCAACCTGCTTGAACACATCATCAGGGAGAGAAATGACCAGGTTGTTTCTGGCCTTTGCATCCAGAGCCACCAATCTCTTGTCTTCATCAGACCATTGAGCTTTTGCTTTCTCAAAGGTCCTGATTTCAGGAGCAGCTCCTTCAACCGCTGGAGTTATGGTAGTAACAGAGGTTGGCACATATGGACCCTCCATCACTATCTCTGGCAGTTGTACATCCAGATTCTCTAAGTAGAGCATCATTCTGCACTTCCAACCAGAGAAGTTTTGATGATTAAATTTTGGAGGTTTGCCCATAGAGCCATTGTCATAGTATGAAGAATTTGCAGCACTGTTGTCCATGGAAACTTGGGAGAATGAGAGATCTAGAATGACACACACTCTAAACTGCTCTGATACCAGTTGTAGGTCCCGAGAGGTTCCCAAAGTATATAGTTATAAGCTGTAGAGGGGGGGTGAATACAGCAATTTAAAAACTACACACTCTTTTCTCAATGTTTGTATGTATTATCAACAATTTGTTAATTACAAACAAGCTTGAATGCGGAATAGTTCAAGCTAAGATGACAGATACAACAGTATGTTCACTAGTCTAAAACAAACTCAAACTAGAATACAATGAATACACTCACTAAGAAGCACTCACTGTGTTTACAAGACTTAAGGGAACAGCTTATGTAAAACAGCTTAGACACACAGATGCTGGTTTACACAGAAGGCTTGCATGCATGAAAATCACACTTGCACGTTCACTCTTGGTTTCAGCACTTAGCTTTCTTCATCTTCTTTCTGTCCTTAGAAGCTTCCTTTTATACTCACTCAGAGGATCTAAGAGAAACATCTTCATTGGACGGAATGAAAAAGGAGAAGTCTTGTTGAAAAGACAACATAACATTTTCTGCACTTTTCTGAAAAGCAGACTTGTCTTCACATGTGCAGAACTTTTGTCTTTTTACTTTGTCTACTGTTGCATTGCCTTTAACTAATTTAGGAATGTCAACTTTGCGTCTTTCTTCCTTGTAAAGGCCTATTTTGATATAAGAAAAAGGTCTGTCACCCTTTTTTCAAATAACCTTTTGTCTTCATGTTACAGAACAGCTTGGGCAGGCTGAGCAGTTCTGTTTTCCACTTTGTCTTCGACTTTGTAAACTGATCTTGTAGTCCAAAAACAATACATGATGAACTTGGAAACATATCCATAAAGTGTTTAGCCTGTTCACAAAGAACAGGTTCTGTTCACAAAGAACAGAACACTTTAAAATTGCCCAAGCTGCTCAACAGTGTAGAGCAGCGTAGACAGTTTATGTCCAGCCTGTTCAGCAGACAGAGCAGCTTGGACAAACTGTCTTAGTTGCAACACATGCAACATATAGAACAGCTTTAGACTGATATTGCAAATCATTTTCAGGTTTCAATAAGGCATATAACAGGCCTTAAATTCAACCTTCAAATGCATCAACAGGTTTGATTATAAATCTCCCCCTCAGATGTAGAACAGGTTTGACTGAGGCCTTTTTGTGCCTAACACAAGTTTTATAAGCGTTTGCATTATTTTTCCCCCATTTCGGGTCCATGTCCAAATTCGAACCATAACTAAGTTTGATCCTAACTCAAGTTCACACCTTATCCTTTGAATAACTCTTGTTATTTTATGTGTTGTTCATGTGTTTCATTCAAAATATTCGAGTTTAGAGAGTGGGTTTTCAATTTTAGGCATTAAATTCGAATTTAATGGGTTAAATTCGAATTCCCTTTCGAATTTGAGGCCAAACTCGAACCCTATGGGTTAAATTCGAACATCATTCGAATTTAGGGGTCTAAATTCGAATCCATGGTGTAAACTCGAATACATGCTCGAATTTAGTACAAAAATCGAGTTTGTTCTTGCATTTCGACTTTGTTCTTGGCATTCTCGAGTTTGTTCATCATCACAACTTAAATCCTTCATTTCAAGGCCTAAAAATCACTGAAATATCATGTATGATGCCTAGGTTCCATTCTATTACACATATACTATCATATTCTTGCAAGATTTCAAGCAAAACTAACTCCATTCACGCAATAAATGATAAACTCGAATTTAAGCTTTCAAAAACCGAAATAATAAAGCTTAAAAGGGTCAATTCTTACCTCAATCCATACGAAATCAAGAATCCAACCGTAGATTGTTGAAGTACTCCTCGAGATCTTTCCGATGACGTATAAATCTCGATAATCGGCCTGTCGGTTTGTGAGATAATCTAGAGAGAAGTAGAGAGCGTTTTCTAGAGAGAGAAAGTGTAGAGAGAGAGAGTAAATGTGAAAATGAAAGGCATTTGGCCTTTTTATTCCCATCTTTCCCATTTTGCACATTTCACCCCTCAACTTAACCGGTTCCATAAAATACTGATTTATTCTTAGTTTTATCATTATCAATTTTTATAACCTTAATACTCCATAATAATAATTCAGAGTTCAAATTTTCTTAAAATAACAACAACTTTCTAAATAACCCAAATACATAATAATTGCTCATAAGTCAACTTAATTATAAATTATCCGCCTAAATAGATCCAAATTACAGTAATTGAATTCGAGGATGTTACAGAATTAGCATGTAATGATATTACATGATGAAACTATGAATGAAAGGTTCAACAAAGAGATGAGATCTCTGAGATTGTGGTTATAACTTTTGGACGTTAATCCATAGAGTTAGAAGTGTACTTTAAAGATTCCATATGTAATATTTCATCGAAGTTCTATGATGCTGAAGTTAACATGAAATCGAGTGATATAAAGTTTTATTTCTAATATAAGTATAATCCTGTTTGTGAATGAGAATATTCGAGTATATAAATAGGCAGTAGATGAATAGCCAAGATGGACTTGGAAGCTTTGAATTGGAAAAGATGTTATAGACTTCTTGGAAATTTATGAATGAGTTTAGAAGTTGTAATAAAGTTTAAGTTTGACCATGATGGGTTAAAAGAATTGGAACTAATAGTATTAGTATCATATGTGATATGTTTGAAGGATTGATAACAACTTGTAGTGTTTATCATAAAACAAAATAGCATCAACTTGTATTAAAAGGAAACGATAAGGTACATTGTATTGAATATTTTAAGCTTACAAAGGTTGTGGCTGAGAACACATGACACGAACTGTTCATGAGAATTTGATATAGTTGGAGTCAAAGAGGCTATTTCAATATTTGAAATATGTAAATTTTATAACAGAAAGAAAAGTAATTCAAGCATTTCTGAGAAAGCGAACGAAGGTATGAGAATACGTGACTTGTGTTAATATTGAATGAGATTTGGAATATGCAATGCGAAGTGTAAAGTAAGAAATATATGCGAAGTATAATTGATCGGAAGAGGGATATAATACTTAATGAAATGGAGATTTGATCAAACATAAAAAGTTTAAAGAGACTTTGGACACTAAGGAAATTGCTTATACAACAAAGAAAAGTCTAGTACTACGATTCGGAATCTAAGGAAGATTCGGAGGTGATCATGAGTTCTGTTTGATTTTGGTGTCGATCAATTATTTGTATCTAGTGCTTTTGCTCAACAAGTGTAAATACCTTGATCTAAGCTGTCTATTGTGATTGATGTTGAAATTTCTAAGTAACACATTAGTTAGTGTAGATCATGTATATCATGATTGTACTTTAGTGATTGAAGAGGTAGTACTCAATCCTGACTTGATTTCAATAGAGATCGGTGATTTGATACGATAATTAGAAAGAACTTATTACATATATGTGATAAGACGCATGTAGTTTGCAATGAAAGGATAATAAAGATAACTACGCCGAAAGGAGGCGAGAGATTTGTATATATGAGTATTGGAGAAGTGGGGATCAATGTCTAATGATGATTGTTAGGTCCCGAAAGCTGATTGCTTAGGGCTGTGAGTTTTGTTTGGTATATGCTATTGATACCAAGACTGAAGAGAAAACTGTGGCCGATGCGCCTGTTGTCCCAAATGTTTCCATATGTGTTTCTAGAAGACTTGTCTGATGTGCCACTTGAAAGACAAGTGAAATTTAGTGTTGACTTGATCCCTGGACCTTTTCCAATAGCTTGTTGTTCGTATCGGTATGCATCTACTGAAAGGTAAGAGATGATGAAACAACTTCAGGAGTTATCAGATAAGGGCTTCGTTAGATTGAGTTCTTTGCCATTGGGAGCCTGATATTGTTTATGAAACAAAGGATGTCATAATGAGAATGTGTATAGATTAACATGATTTGAACAAATTGACTATAACAAGTAAGTATTCGCTGCCAGGAATTGATGATTATTGATCAGTTGCAAGGGGTTGGTTATTATTCAAAGATTGATTTATGTTTAGGATATCACTAGTTGAAAGATTTGTAAGGATAAAATACTGAAAATGGATTTCAGGGATAGTTATGAGTACTACGAGTATTTTGTTATGCCATTTGGGATAGCCAACACCCCAACTGTTTTATGGACATTATGAATAAAGATTTGTATATCAATGTTGGGGGGAAAATCGGTAATTGTAATTATCGATGATATGTTGGTATAAGTTTAAAGTTGAATATGTCAAATCTTGAGTTTTGATTACAATAGATTATATTTTGGGATATGTGATTTCTGGAAGTGGATCTCGGAGGATTCTGCTAAAAAGGGGAGTGATTGAGAATTTGGAATTTGTCTCGTAGTATTACAAGAATTAAGAAGTTTTCTATGAGTGGTAGATTGTAGACAACTTGATTAATTCAGTATATTTTATATACGGATTCAAGAAGGTTATTGCTAGAAAGATTTGCACAGATGTGCGTGAGTAAGGTTATTATTATTCTATGGTATTTTAAGAATTGATTATGTCTTATTAGAAGAGTTGTTTCGTGTTCAACTCTTGGTTTGCTTTACAAGTAGGATTATGCACTCATATAGCTATGAGTACAACTTACCGACCTCGACAAATGGTCAAAATGAATGAACTATTTTCATATTTGAATACATGATGAGATCATGTATTTTGGATTTAAGTATCAACTGAAAAGATCAATTGTTTTAATGGAATTTTCATATAACATTAGTTATCATAATTAAAATCAATAAAACCATGTTTAAAGTTTTGCACGGGAAGAAATGTAGAAGCCCTACATGTTGGAAAGAAATCTAAAGAACTCTGATTGTTATGTCTATGTTATCACAAAGGTGTTACTTATTTTGAAAAAGGAACAAGTTAGCACTATGGTGTATTGGCTCATTTAGAATAACAGAAAAGTTAGGAATCTGTTATCTTATTTGGAATTACATAGGGAAATATCGAAATAACACTTGTGTTTTATGTGGAAAGCTTTATGTAATCTTCACAACTGGTAATGAAGATTGGGATGATTATACCGAATTGGAATTCATGAAAGGTTAGTATACGAAGATAAGTCGGAATATATTACGGATATGAAATTAATGAAGTTAAGAAACAAAGACATTAAAATGGAATTGATATGTTGGAAGCATCACAAAGAAGTAAATCACATTTGGGAGACAAAAGTCGATACGTTGAAAAAGTATAAGTATGTATTCGAATCCAAATAAACTTCGAGGACGAAGTTAGAGCGTGGTGGAGCCCATGTTGTAACATCCTCGAACTCAATTACTGTAATTCAGATTTATTTAGATGGATATTTTATAATTAAGTTGAATTATGAGCAAGGATTATGTATTTGAGATATTTAAAAGTTTGTTGTTATTTTAAGAAAATTGAGAACTCAGAATTATTATTATGGAGTATTATAAATTATAAAAGTTAAGTAATGATAAACTATGAAAAATAAGTATTATATGGAACCGGATAAGTTGAGGGGTGAAATGTGCAAAATGATGAAAATGGGAATAAAAAAGGCCAAGTCTTTAATTTTCTCACCACCTCTCTCTCTCTCTAGAATTCTCTCTACCTTCTCTCTAGATTATCTCTCAAACCGACCGACCGATTTTCGAGTTCTATACGTCATCGGAAATATCTCGAGGAGTACTACAACAATCTACGGTTGCATTCGTGATTTCGTACGAATTGAGGTAAGAATCGACCCTTTTAAGTTTCTATATTTCGGTTTTGAAGACATGAAATTCGAGTTTGTCATTTCTTGCATGAATAAAGCTGAATTTGCTTGAGTTTTAGCTAGAATATGATAGAGTATGCATAATATAATTGAAACTAGGCTTAATACTTAACATATTCGTGATTTTAGACTTAGAAATGTATGCTTTAAGCTGTAAATGATGAACAAATTCGAGAATGCCAAGAACAAAGTCGAAATGCATGAACAAACTCGAAATAGAGATAAAATCGAATAGAGGCTTCGACTTTAACCCAAATTCGAAATGGAATTCGAATTTAACCCCTAAATTCAAAATGGAATTCGAATCTAACCCCCTAAATTCGAATTGGGTTCGAATTTAATCTCACATATGCGAATTTAATGACTAAAATTGAAACCCACTCTCTAATTCGAATATATTGAATGAAACACATAGTCAACACATAAAATAACAAAAGTTAGTCAAAGGATTGGGTTCGAATCTGAGATGGGTTCAAACTTAGTTGAGGATTGAATTTAGCTATGGTCCGAAATGGGATTCGAAAATTATCTTGAATTCGAAATGGGGATCAAATGTTGTAAAATTTGGTTTTACAGAATTAAACAAGTTATTGACACAATGTGTTGTTACAACTGACTTACAGGTCCCTTGTGGTGTTGTTTAACCCACAGTGGGGTACTTTGTGATCCGGTTGAAAGCCCGATGAGAAATAAAATTAAATGAAGTTTAATAACGCACCCACTGTGAGTACCTTTGATTTTAACATTGCTGCATCTGCTTTATGTTTGCATTGCCTGCTGAGGCATGTTGTTTCATATTCGTTTGGCACTCTACTAACTTGCGTATATGTCTTGATGCACATTCATACTTGTTGCATGTCCGTTCATTTGTTGTGCATCTTTTTGATGGACCTGCGTTGTCGCATCTGAACTCGGATGTTACTGTGCTATATGACCAAGAGTTTGACACCTCTATGGTCAGGATAGACAGTAAGTCAACCCCGATGTAATGTCTGCCTCAGATGGTTGGTTTTTCTTATGCCGAGTGTCAGCTCGAAGGAGCTGTGGCTCGGGTTTGCGTACCTTGGGTACGTGTGCAGTATACGGTATGTGTTACCACGGTTACTCTGGGTAGCATCATAAAGATTTGTAGAATGTGTAAAATTTTATGGTATTCACTGAGCAATTCGCTTACCCCTTCAGTTGTTATATTTTTACAGGAAAAGGGAAATCCGCTGCGGGACCATCTAGCTAGGACATCAGTCGAAGTGATTTGAAGTATCTACTGTTTATCTTGGTAACAAAATTATGGAATGTTGTTGAAATAAATTTGGGGAAGATGTAATGCTTTTGAGATTGTAGACTTAGAATTGTAACCTATGTAGCACCGTAGGGTGTTGTGTTATTTTATTTCGTATTTTATGCTTCCGCACTTAAAATAAGTTATCTGATCATTATATAACTGTTTGAATGGTGATTAATCCTGGGTGAATGGTAAATGGTGGTTATTGTGGCAAGGGTGTCACATGCGCTTTGAAGTTGACATCTTAACGAAAAGTGTGTAAGCATTCTGAATACTCTAATGCACACTTTAAAAGGTTTGGTTAGGATAGTCTGATTCTCTGATTGAATAAATTTCCATCAAGATTAATTGATCTAATCTTCGTGATGATCTTGATCTCATTCTTCTTGAGATTCTCTCAAATATTCTGATTTCTCCCACATAGTCTGATTCTCTCATGGATCAAGTTTCTCCCATACAAGCTAATTCTTTCAAGATAGTCTGATTCATTTCCAAATCTTATATCAGATTTTCTGATCGAAGTTCTCTCATACAGTCTCTCAAACTTCCCAAGATATTTCATTCAACTCTCATCCATCTTCTGGAATACCCCATGAGCTTAACTACTATATCCTTCAAGATATCATGCTGACTTCTATGATGCCCAATATGTGTGATTAGGCATATATATATTGTTCCTATGGTCTAAACCAGAGCCGAAAAACCTACCCAAGGAGCATACCACATTAGTTTGTGTGAGTTAGGGTTCTTAGGTCAATTAGTTGAGGAGTGTTAGTTACCACAGGGTACTAACAGGGTCGAGCATAGATAAAATGCAATTGAGAGGGGTTATTGAAAGGAGACGAGAGTGCATCATGAACTAACAATGTTATGCTTTCTGTCTATCATTGTATTTTAAAAGTGAGCCGGAGGGAGTTCAGTTGAAAAATGACGAGAGCTGAGGGGTGAGAAAGGATTAAAAGAAAAGACAAATCCTACCAACACCGTGTCAGTCTGTTGGGTTTCCTACATCTGCTACCAAATTCCATGAGTTTGATTAGGTATTGAATAAGACGTCATGGACCCAGTGACGCATGCACCTAACCTCCCTAGCTACTCAGTTGTCTCTTAAAAGACTTCTGTTTCAATTTACACGGAGTTATATCACATACTCTATCGACATATCATTTGGATATTGTTGATTTTGAAACAAGGAAGACATCCTCTCCGGTCTCCGACTTCAGTTGATGCACTTTGAGTCTAGAGCTTAATGTTATACACTTTTAGGACACATGGAGTCTACAGTCTGCATGACTATAAACAACTTGTCTACCGAGACAAAGCCGGAACAAATATGAGTGATTCTTTCAAGGATTTCACGATGATTATTTGGAAATCCTACCAGTGTTAATGTCACGCCAGCGCTGAACGTAGGTCACATAGACTTAGTCTATTGTGCAAACAGAACTCCTATGTGGAACTGGAATGTTACTTACAAATGAATTTGTTTTATTTTCTTATATTCAGGTTGCAAAGCCATGATCTTCACTGTAATATCTTTTTGGTCCTGAATATTTTGTAATGAGGGATAGATTGTTATTTCTGAAGGAGAGAGAAAATTTTATGATGTAACTGTTTATATTCTGTTATTGAGGGGGAGAGTTACTGATTGAGATTGTAACATGAGAGAGATAAGTACTTCTGTGTCTGTCATGCTCTTAAATGTAATATTTTCTTTCTGAGTCTGTAATCATCTATTTCAATAGAGAAAGAAGATTTGAAGACACATTGAGGTTGCTCATTTGAAGGGGAGAGCTGAAGTGATTACATGATGATCATAATTCTCATGATCATCATGAGCTGGAGAATGTTCTGAAAAGAGTTGAAATGTTTTGAAAGACCTACTAAACGCAAGGGGAGAGCCACCGATCTGAAACATTTAAGGGGAGAGTCATCTGAAGAAGATCAAGGATATACTTCAAAAGTTCAGAGATCAGAGTTACTTCAAAGATCAGAGATCAGAGTTTAGAGCCCAAGACTTCAGAAGAATACAAGCGTTGATTACAAGAAGGGGGAGATTGTTAGAAATTTTATTTCTTGTAATTCAAGCTTGTGTAATTGCGCTTAATTGTAAATATTTAATTATACACTAAAGGGGAGATTGTTAGCCCTAAAATAGTGTATAATTAAATGTAATAAAAGTCTAGGTTCAATTTATAATTAGGAATAGTTTACTTTGGGGGGAATCTTAATTTCCAAGAATTTAAGGGGAGTGTTTGGACAAACTCCCAAAGTAAGCTTAGGTATAAATAATATTGTTCTCTTAGGGTTTTAGGAGAAGACATAAAGGAGCCTCCATCTAGCCTCCACCTAGTGTGTGTGTGTTTTTTAGTGTGTGAAAGTTCCTAGAGATTGAGAGCACAATTTGTCTCTTGTAATCTTCATATTCTTAATACAAATCGTTTGATTATTGTGTTTGAGTGCAAAATATACTGGGAATCAAAGTTGTCAAGAATAACCAGTATTTTCAGAAATTTTTGAAAACTTAGATTTTGAAGATTCACCGCGGTAAAATCTTGACCGTAAGTTTTTCAATTACTTTTAACTTTGCCTTTGTTTATCTTCAAAAGATATTTAAGTTTAAGATCTGAAGACGAATTAAACTCAGGACTTTTAAGTAAATTCTTTTCACTTTCTGAAGATTAATCAGAATGATCAACTTTATGTTCTAAACAAACTTGAGAATCCTTAATCTCTGAATCATTTGAAGAAGAGGAAACATTAAATTGATAGAAAGATGAAATATTTTAATCTTCTAATCATTTATTAATGACTAAATATGAATTTCTGTCATTATCAAACGATTGGTATTCAGTTTTAAAAGATTGTTCTTTAATTACAAACAACTTTCTCTCATCTTCAAACAATTTAGATTTCGCTTTGAAATCTTGTTATTTAAGTAAAACTCATTTCTTTCATTCTCAAATAATTCTTTAGTTAATGAAAACTCCTTTTCAAGAGCAACAAATTCTTTAGATTTGTTTGAAACATAACTTTGATCAGGATGAATTGTTTCTCAAAGTGTCTCTTCAAGATCTTTAACTTTCTTGTACAAATTAGATCGTTCAGGCAAAAGATTTTAGTTGAGTTGCATTTTGAAAATTCTCTAGTTTATAAATTTCAAGTTTGTTTGATAATTAAGATATTATCATTTTAAGAACATGATTCTAAGAATTCATAACCTTTTGTTTTTCTTCAAATCCAAAACTCTTTTTTCAATCTTGTGATATCATGCAAAGCAAATGATTTATCAGTATTTAATTGAACAAGAATGTCATAATTGTTCTTAGGAATCTGTTCAGATTCAGTAAGTTTGACAATTAGCTCAGACTTATCAGTCAATTGATTTTCAAACAGTTTAGAATTCTCAGCTGTGAGATTCAAGACTTGATCATATTCGTTTGTCAATTCAAGTCCAGAAAACCTACATTTTCTTTCTCTTTCTGTAGCTTAACATATATGCTTGTTCAACCAGCTTTGTCACATTGATCAATTTTTACTTCAAACTCCTTCAATTGTACAGTTACATCAACAGGCTCTTCAGTAGTAGCCATAAAGCACTGAGCAATATTCTTCGTGTTCTGTTCTTCGAATTTGTGCTTCTTTGATGATAACTGTCTTCCAAACTTCTTTTTATAAGACTTTTGGAGTTTGAGCAATTCCAGCTTCATCTCTTCAATATCTATGTCATAAAAATCAGTGTTACATTCCATCTGATTAAATTTGTGAAAATTGAATGGAAATCAAATAATAAGCTCCAGAATTTTTAGTAAGTGACTTTAGATCTTGATACCTACACACAAAACATCCTTTAACCAGTCTGAATTTCGAATAAGGTGGCCGTGAATTTCGAAGATGCCAAACTAAATTTCGATTAATGAATGCAAAATTTCGATCAATGAAGCCTCCATCATTGACTTTTATTCCTAATTGACCAACGTCCTTTCTTGAATTTCAATTAATACAGCAAGAATTTCGGATGTATCTTGTGCTGAGGAATTTAAATCTTCACGTGGCTGAATTTCATTTTTGACTTCGTGACTTCATTTTGACCTTCGTAACCTACAACCAAAAAAAAAGTTTGAAACAAATTTTAGTAACAAAAATGAATTAAACAAAAACTGTTACACTCGAAATCACAAGAAATGACGAAAAACACAAAATCAACAAAAACGTAAAATTGATCGATCAAATGTTGTAGTTATGAAACAAAACTTATATCAATCAATTCTATATCAAAAACCAAATTCAACATGTTTTCATGCAAAAAAATTTATCAGGAATTCATTATCTAAAACTCAAAAACAAATTAAACACACAGTGAAAACACCAAGAACACACACAGTGATGATTTTTTGAAATTGATCGATTTCTCACTCTTTTGGGAATTAGTGTCTGAAAATTTAGGACAACAAACATATTATATACGTGCACAACATATTATAATTTCAGCTCAAACGGATAAAAACACAATTTTCTATGAATTTTCAAAGATTCAGCTCTGTTTTGGTTACTAAAACAAACTCAGCAACTTCGAAATCAAATTACTCTCAACGTGTTTGAAATTAGGCTTTGAAATTTTCAGGAATTGTTTATATATTAAACCTAAGACTTGTTCAAAAAATCATCATCTAATTCCAATCCAATCAAAAATTCCAATTATTGATCTCAAGAACATAAAAAATGAATTTCAGAATTTACATTCGATTACTCACTGATCGTGTCGAATTAGAACTTGAATTATTTACTAGATCTTCATCTTGTTGAACTTCAAAACATATCCAAAATTCAGCTCAATCCGTCAACGTATGAATTTAATAAAAATTGCAGAAGATCACAGCTCACACTTTAACTTTTCTTGATTTCTTACAAGATTTTCGAGATTGATTCACCCCCTAGACTCTCATACCAATTATGAATTCATGATTTAGGTGAATCAACACATTGAATCCAAATCTTGCTTTAATTGAATAATTAACTCTCACATGCACTTTGAAAACATGCACTTGAAAATGCGAGTTCTAAAATTTGATATGGAAATTTCCTTATATACAAGTTTTCTAACATTTTACTAATTACAACATTAGTCCTTGAATTCATATGATATTGTTTTTCACCTCTATAATTTTGTACCTAACATAACATAAGAATTGATCAAACCCCTAAATTAGTATGTTGTATTTTTTTTAAAAAATGCATTATTCTTTATTTAATTTAAAATGCAAGCCACTTAAATTGCTTAATTAATGATTATACTATTGGATTGGTTTCTTTTTGTTATGAATTTGTTTAATAAAATAATAATTGTATCGAGTTTATATATGTGTGTGTAAGTAATTGCAAATTGTACCATTACTAAACTTAATCAATGCTTTGAGACCTGATTATGAGAGAAATGATGGCCAGGGACAACATCATAAGGGTTCTCTTTTGATTGTTTTTTGTTGTATTATTTTAATCGATTCACTATATCTGCACGTAAAAATAAAGTATTTAGCCCAAAATGATTTATTTTATATTAACAGATACAAAGTGTTATGCCTGGTGGAGGTCAAAGGTCAAAACGGATGACCAGATTATTTCGCTTGATGACCATTTGTGTTAATTTCGCTTCATTTCATGGAATTCGTGAAGTGAAATTATTTATTTCATGTTACCAGATTATGTTGATTGGGGATTCTCTACATAGGCTTTGTGTTTCTGGTTTAGTTTAATATGTGTTATAGTTATTGTTTGAAGTGTTTGCTTTTCCTATCAACGTATCACCTAACAAAATCATGAATACATGCTAATATTGTGATGTACAATTTAACGATTCTATGGGATTATAAGGTGTTCAGTTATTTTTTGATTGACAATTATGATGACACATTCATACATGGACATTTTAAAGTCATGTTGCTAGAGAAGATACATGTTTATACATGCCTTTCAAATGAGTTAATGAAAACCCATTTGAGATATATGTTTACCGAGAAAAAGATCTGTAACTTATATGTATTTCTATCAGTGCAAGAGAGTGTATTTATCTTGATGCATTTTGATTATTAATGAACTTTATCATCAAGTACCGTAATTCAAAATGATATAAATATAAATTGATTTGAAGAAAAAGGATCAGACAGTTGAAATAGAAGTTATTTCTCTAGATTATATGTTGAGGTCATCTTCCTCATATATTATAACATCATGCTCTGTTCACAAAAGATCCTTTGTCTATGTGTGTGTGTGTGTGTGTGTGTGTGTATTTATATTCTCTTAAATTTTAAGAGTTTCTCTTTAGTAGATAAAGATAGTTATCGTCTACATTGACAAACTAGTACTAAACTCGTATATTTTAAAAGGTAGTGACAATTGGTGAATGTTGATTAGATTATGGCAGAATTCACTTTTGTCTACCAGAGATCCAAAACAAGTACGTGCGTGCTTGAAGCATATATGAATTATATCCAAAACAATGTTTCTTCATATGCGAGCTGCTACTGAGGATTTCTGTGACATTCTTGAACAAAACAAGCAAAGGTATGAATGGATCTTCATCCAGAATTTTAGAGCCATAAATGGTGATGAGAAATCACATGAGGTGGGACAGAGTAGCAATAGCAATGGGAATGGAAATCTTGATGAAAGGAGGTGTTACTCAATGGGATGTTATTAATCTTCAATTTCTTTTTTTTTTTACTTGATGTAGGTCCACCAAAAAAGGAGGTGTTAAATTAGATGAAATGAATTCAACTGTTTGAGGTAGGCTTACCGTCTTAGCTACCTATCCAACTGTTTGTCTCTGCATTTACACATTTTTATCCATCTACATCTTACTTAATCAATTACAGTATTGAGTTTTGACCAACATATTTTGTTAAAAGTTGTGTTTTCTCTCTGTACTTCGACACAAACAGAAACTTTCTACACACAAACATGGCTGGTCTTTTGCGATCTGTTTACTATTCATTTAGAGAAAGGTAAAAGGTGACTCATGTGAGTTGCAATTTTGACTTAATTAGATACTTTTTTATAAAAGAAACTTTCATGATGCAGATTTGCTATGATTTGAGCAACCATTTGAGTAAAGAAAGAAAGAGAAGTGGAATCCTGACTCTATGGATGACATGGTACCATTGATTTGATTTATGTTGTTTATTTCTCATGATTCTGATTTTATTGATTGGCTTTTGATTTTATTTAGGCTAGTAAATGTGTTAACTTACAATGAGATTATCGATGCAAGGTACCAAGTATATTTAATTTTGCACATATATAGGTTGACTTTTGCACATCTAATTGATTTTTCAATCATATTTAATTTGCAGTAGTAATAGTTGTTTAAGACTTAATCATTCAATATGCAATAGTAACTGAAGCAGAATATGAAACTTGAGTAACACCTGCAGCAGATTCAGATTACCAAAACGCCAAGGAAGCCAAATGCTTAATGATCTATGTGCACGCCAAAAATGATGATAGGTAAGCCACATATTCTAGTATGTTTCCTGCAGCTACATTTATATTTGAAGGGAAAATAAGGGGGTGTGTTTTCAAAGTCATTTTTTCGTGGCTTGATGAATCAAAATCAGATAACCAGGTGCTTGAAGTTATGGATAATTAATAAAGGTAGGTTTTACATTTATCTCCATACTAAATTATCTTATAGTTACTTTTTATTTAACTACTTTTTCAACTTTAACTAGTAGTTAGAATACTAATAACATAAATAGTTATCAATGGAGCTTACCCCAACCTCATCATCTTGCTACCAGGACACCATCAAGGGATCAAGTCCATGGCTTCCATATAGCTTTATGGTATGAGCATCTTGGCATACTTGACGACAACTTCCAACTTCCAAAGAGCATTGAATGCGTTAAAAGGGTGATTCGGATCACTAAAAAATACTGGGATCTATTTGTCTGTGAGAATCTTGAAAGCGATCTCCCTGGTCACTTGCTTCATTGCCTATTGATGTTACTCCTATATAAAAATACACGCATCCTTGGAACAAAATCAGATACATTCCTTCAATTCTCACCACTTAATTAAAAAGGTACGTAACTCCATTGTTCGTGGTCGAATAAACATCTATTTATTTTCATCTTGATCTTAAGCCAGGTATTTTCTTAGAAAGAATATGTTGGATTGAGTTGATGTAATATAGCTTCTCCTTCAAGTTTATACAAATGACAGTTGTATGAATTGGGTTTGTAGTATTAGTTTTTATTTAAACTTAGTAGTGTATTTAGTGGTTTGTTTGGTCGGTTTTGTTTAGGAAGCATTTTGGGTGTATTCAACCCCATTTTATTACTAAGGAACCGTGGTATATAAACTTTCAACCCCGGTTGAAAAACTGGGGTCTATAACACGTATGAACAGCCTCCCCCTCCAACCCCGGTTTAAAAACCTGGACCTATTCAAAATTGAACCGGGGTTAAAGGCTTTTTTTTAGTAGTGTCAGACTGTCATGTTGCAAATACATTCAAAATTATGAGTTGTTGTATTCAGATATGTTTTAACACCTTATTTTGATGAATTTTGTAACAGCATCATGAAATAGAAGCAAGCTTTGCGTGTTTGTTAAAGTGGAGTTTTTGTGATGACATCATTGATAAAGCACAGTCGTTACAGGTAACACATTAAATTATACATAATAAGAAGTTGCTAGTCTAGCTAAACTTCAGAAAATAGATTGGCATAATTAGTTAAATATAAAGTATATTGGAAAAGTAAAGTATGAATACTGATGTTCAATAATAAATATGATATCTCAATATGCTAGAACTCTAAATGAGTTTGTTTGGAAATTATGAACTTTTATGCTTATATTTAACAAAATTTTTATTGTTTCAGGTTGATGAGTATAAGAAGATATTCAAAAAAATTGCAATGTTTTAAACATCAAGAATGAATTGACCATCAAGGATTTTCATTATTTACTATCTAGTTTTATACTTAGAAGTTTGGAAATAGCGCACTACAATTATTGAACTTTTCATGTCATTATTATAATAAATCGATACAGTTTAAGTAATGAAATTGCTTTTTTTATACGTTATGTAATTTTTAATTTCTTTTAGCATTTAATATAACCAAATAAATATGATATAATATTAATTATAATTTAACTCTTTAGTGACTGAAATTTTTAGTCACTAAAAGTCCATTTTAACTTATTGAGACATATAAGTAAAACAACCTTTACTCACTAAAAAAATAGTGTAGGTAAAAGAGGATGAATTCATACAATTTGTAAAGCACCTTATACCTACTAAAAACATTAGTCACTAAAGGTAATGACCTTTACTGACTGGAAATATGTGTCACTAAAGACTTTTAGCGATGGCGTCCTTAGTGACTAATATATTTTCAGAACGAAAAGGCCTAAGTGGATTTAGTGACAGAATTTGGACTTTTAGAAGTATAATAAGAAGTTTGTTGATTTTTACATCGTCTTAATGTTTATTTTATTTATTGTTTTTTTAATAATTTTTCATCTTTTCATATCGTAGTTGTAAGTGATGGATAAATCATGGATGTACCCTGCATCTAGAGCTAGTTTACAGTATGCAAATGTCATGGAATCTTTTTTGGGCTTTGCATTTAAGTAATCATGTCATAATGAAAAATATTGTGTCATTGCATAAATTGCCACAATAGATTTTTTTGTACGATGTTAGATGTGTATGATCACCTCATATGTGATGGGCTCAAGAAACGATACACCAAATTGATTATCACAGGAAATGTTCACGCATCATCCTCTAGCACGATTCCAAAGAGGAAGAAGGAAATTATCAGCATGACATGCATGTGTTACTACATGAAATATTTCTACAGCCCCAATGGGAGATAGTAGTCCAGACATATGTGAAAATGAAGTTGATGCTGATTTGAACGGTCATTCGGCAATGCAAAATGATATAAACAAGTTTGATGATTTGCTCAAAGACGTTGATAAGAAAGTGTATCCGGATTCAAAACACAAGTTGTCATGATTGATGCATTTGTATAATTTAAAATAATCATTATATCATTGAGGCTTTACTTACTAAAACGTATAATCACTAAAAAAAGCTTTTGACCTAATCTGACTAAATTTTCACTTTTAGTGACTAAAGTTTTGTGTCAGGAAAAAAAGTGATAGATTCATGCAAATTACCAAGCATCATATAATTACTAAAAACGTTTTGTGTTAGGAAAAACGTGATAGATTTATGCAAATTACAAAACATCGTATAATTACTAAAACAATCAAGCATTAAATCCATCAGGTTTTTACTGACTTAAAAAAGTGTCTGGAATGACTTTTAGTGATGGTGACATTAGTGACTGTATTTTTTCAAAAGCAGATAATTAAATGGGTTTTACTGACTAATTTATGAGTTTTATAGACAAGTCAGTAAAAATGCCTTTTATTTTGTAATGGCTCATGACATTATTTACCTATTTACATTGAACTTATAATGCACTAAATGTAAAAGTGTTAATTTTATAGTTTAAATATAAAGTTTCATTGCGAAGTTAAAGTATATATCGATGAAATTATAGCTAATAATAATAAAAAAGTATCCAATTAAATTTTTTTACAGTACACTATATTTATTTAAAGAAAAAATTAAATCAAAAACTTTAAATCAGAACCTAAAATACATTTAGGTGGTGTTTGGTTCACAGATTTTTTTCTTTGGGATTTGTATTTTTTCAAAGGATTTGCATTATGCAGCATTTGCATTTTTCAGGATTTTGTCAAACAATCTGCATTATTTTATAGAAAAAATTTGATAATCTGAAGAATGCAAGGTAACTGAG
Source organism: Centrapalus pauciflorus (assembly GCA_020465985.1). Lineage (NCBI taxonomy): Eukaryota > Viridiplantae > Streptophyta > Magnoliopsida > Asterales > Asteraceae > Centrapalus > Centrapalus pauciflorus. The sequence goes on from JAANYP010000568.1 coordinate 134,095, forward strand.
ACTTAAAATCCTCGGGGGGGGGGGGGGGGGGGTTTAAATAACAAAGAAGGAATGAATTTATGAAATCCTGAGATTTTAAATCCTTACTAAAGTCTGTGAACCAAACACAAGATTTTTAAATGCAAATCCAAGTGAATCCCATGAAATCCGCAAACCAAACGCCCCCTTAGATTTTAGAAAATCATCATTTTAGTTAAAGAATAATTTTTTAAAACTTACTATACGCTGAAAGTAGACTTGATAATGTGTATAGTTTTTAGGAAAAATGAAAATTACATATGAATTATTGGACTCAGTTGTGTCGTTTTACTCAACGCAATATCATATATTTTGAGCTTTAATTTAATGGTTAATATTAAAATTTATAAAACATTGGGAAGACCAACAATAGAATTTTGGAACCCTTTAAACCCTCATGATCTAATCTGAAAGACCGTGTGCAACCAATTGTTCAGCTATTTAGCAGTTAATAATCCTCTAAATTGGGTGTCGATTAATGATGACGAACGTATGGAGTGAAGTTAGTTCAATACTCCCAAAATCCTCATCAGAAAACCAATCCAGGACTCTCATCACTACAGAAACCACCAAAAGAAAGCAATATGTTAGCAAAAAAAAATTTAGCAGGGAGAAATGAATGAGAAGGTAGCAAAACTAGGTCACAACACCTACCCTCTTCATCTTTTTGAATCACAGGACCTGACTGAAACGTGACTCATACCTAACAATGTCAACACTTCATCTGGAACTGTTCTCCCTAGCATATGTGACCCTGCAAGAATATCTTTAGCCTCCGCATTGAAACCTATTTCAAGTGGCATTACATGTCTGGATGCTCGGACGCCACGAGTCCAGGAAGTGAGGGAACCAACTGGAGGGGGAATGATAGAGGAATCAACCCAGATCCATTGATCTCTCCTTGACCCTTGAGGGGACTTTAGTAATGATTTCGGCTGTGTTCTTTCGCCTCTCAATAGTGAACCAGTCACCACTAACCCCTAATTTGAAAAAAAAATACATAAATAGGTTTACAATAGATACTACCCTTAACACTCGGCACATGACCTTAAAAAAGGTAATCCAAAGGGTTTCGAGAGGAGACATTTGACAGAAGTGGATGTGAAAATGTTGAAGAACATCAAGATAAAAGGTAGACAGGGAAAGATGGAGGTTCCTCATGAAGAAAGATTTGGTGTAAGGAGCGATTTTACCAGCAGGAGGGCGGCTGGCAATCACTTTCTCCGCTGGGAATTCTGGCCTCAGTTCAGGTGGTATGCGAAACGTCCTTATAAATTTCTTGTAGGAGAATCGAGAAACCGTAGTAAAAACATCGAGAACCTTAATAGAACTAGACATGCAGAGGATGGAGGTAAAGAAACTGACCTGCACTTGAAAGAAAAACACCAAGGACAATCAAGAAGCAAAAGGAGAGCGTGTTCAACACACATCTTATTTTAAAACGCTGGGAAAAAGTAAGTGGAATCATTAGAGAAACATAAGAAACATAAGGAACATCAGTTTTAATTAGGGACATATATATATACACATCATAAGAAAATTATGTTAACTTGTACAGAGGGTTACCTTTTACATTTGGATCGAGATTTAGGTTGATTTAAGTTTAAATATCCAAGTTACACTGGACATTAAACTGGAGGGACTTGATGACGAATGTCCCAATCTGAATACTGACGTGGCGTACACATCGGATTCACCATGTATAGTGATTCATTAGAATAATAACACGCCCAAGTGTATCACGTGGTCCCACCAAGTAAGATGAAATGTCCGTATAACCATACACAGGATGTGCGTGAGGAGAATTGGTTACAAGAAATATCAGGTGTCTTGCTCTAAGTGGAGGAGCGCCTGCAACATTCAAAGGAAAAAGTATAAATAAGATTTTCTTTCGTCTCTGTGAGGTACACACAAAACAAACCCTAATTTCATTCTCACTCTCAAATTTTACTAATGTCGACCACTGACTTAAGCATCGGAGTGTTGTCGCAGGGCATACCTGCTGCGACCTTCACATAGTGTTTACTCTGTTTTGAAGCATTTCGTTCAAGTCAATTTTTACTCTCATATCAGGGCAAGAACAATTACAAAGATTAAAGTTAAGTTATTTCATAATTTTTTTCCTTCTGAAGCCAAGCATTGCTTATCTCAAATTCGAATTTAACTTGGATTGGGTTGGTGGTGTTGTTTTTTTTATTGGTTTTTTACCTTTTTGGTAGCTCGAATGCTCGATTGATGTTTTTTTTATTGGTATTGAGCTTAGTGGTAAATTTTCACTATTAGTGACGAAGTTTTGTGTCAACAAAAGAAGTGATAGATTCATGCAAATTACCAAGCATCGTATAACTACTAGAAACATCAATCAGTAAAGCCATCATATATTTACTAACTTAAAAAAGTGTGAGGAAGGATTTTTAGTGATGGTAGCATTAGTGACTGTTTTTTTTTTCAAAAGGAAAAAATCAAGTGGGTTTTACTGATTAATTTACGAGTTTTACTGATACTTTTTTTTTCAATCAGTACGTAAAGAAGCTTCTATTTTATAGTGGATCATAACATTATTTACCTATTTTCATTGAACGTATAGTGCACTAAATGTAAAAGTGCTAATTTTATAACTCTAAATATAATGTTTCAACTCGAATTTAAAGTATGCAATAAAATTATAGCTAATAATAATAATAAAGTATTCAATTAAAATTTGTTTTCAGTACACTATTTATTTAAAGCAAAACTTAATTTGCAAATTATAAATTACACCCGAAAATACATTTAGAAATTAGAAAATCATCATTTTAGCTAAAAAGAACATCTTTTAAAATTAACTATACGCTGAAACTAGAATTTACTTTTTAGGAAAAGTTAAACTTAACTTAATTAGTTAAAATGAAAATTACGTATGGATTCTTGGACTTAGTTGTGTCCTTTTACTCGATCGCAATATCATATATTTTAAGCTTTAATTTAATGGCTAATATTATAAATTTATAAAAAACCTTGGGAAGCCCGAAAATATTATCTACTAACCCTTTAAACCTCATGATCTTATCCGAAAGACGTAATGTGTCTGTGTTGTTCCTAGTTCAAGATGGGCGATCTCCGCATCAAATAACAGAGAGAAGAAATTAAGAGCGTCTGGAGCAATTTTTCTGATATTCCTTTTCATGCAACTTACAAGTTATAAATATGAAAAGTCAACAAGAAAAGATGGACATGTTAGCATTCCTACTCTAAAGCCACTAGCAACAACAAAATGGTAAACGTGCATCCTAAGAACGTGGAACTTCATCTAACTTCTCTGGATGTTTCATTGACTTCTTCAATCATCTCTGTCCTTCTTGTTTGGCTATATCTTAGTACCTAGCTGGAAAAATGTGTTTTCTTTTAGGGCGACCCACATGTGATGCCTGTTGATCGAATGGATCTATGCTAGCTAGGTCAATCTAAACTGCATGGTTTTGGGCTGCATGGATCAGAGATGCAGTCCCCACAACATTACCTTCCCCATCAACAGAAACCTTTTCCTCAAGGTCGCATGGCACATCAAAAGATGGTTAATCGCGTCGAATATCTGTCAAGTCCTCCCACGTGGCCTCTTCTTCACTTGTGCCTACCCATTTGACTAGAATTTGGGGTTTCTTGTGACCATGTCGAGCGTGGAGACGTCGGCCTAGAAGCTTGTCTGGTTGCATAAGGGGGCATCATTGTAAGCAGCTAAGGGTATGGGCGAAGGAGTGAAACATGGAATACCGGGTGTATGCGACTCTCATTGGGTAAGTCCAATCGATATGCAACCTGGCCAATGCGTTCGACGATCTGATAGGGACCAAAGTACCTCTTTGCTAGCTGATGCGCTACTCGAGTTTGGACGGACTGTTGTCGGTAGACTCGCAAACGAACATAGACCCAATCTCCAACCACAAAGCTTTTCCCTTGACAATGTTGATCATTTTGAGCCACCATCAATTGTTGGGTTTTAGTGATAGTTTCTTTCAATGTCTGGACGATTTGGGAGTGAGTGTGTAGAGTGTCATCAATAGAAGCCATAGTTGACGAACCTAACGTGTTAGATGGAGTGCTAGGTGGGGGTCTGCCTATAAAGCCCAAAATGGTGTCATGCCAATGGAAGTATGGTAAGTCGAATTGTACCAGAACTAAGCCAAATGGAGGTATCGACTCCGGGTCTTTCGTTAATCGCTCACAAAGCACTGCAAGTATGATTCAAATGATCGGTTAACCACCTCAGTTTGCCCATCTAATTCAGGATGGTAAGCACTGGAGTGCGACATAGTGTTCCCTAATTGCTTAAAAATTCTATCTAAAAGAGGTTGAGAAACAAGGGATCCCTATCTGAAAGTATAGATTGAGGTAACCTATGTAACCGGTATATGTTGGCAAGAAAAGTATGAGCCAATATAGCAGCTGTGTAATGTGGTGCTAGAGCAATAAAATGACTATACTTGGAGAGTCTATCTACAATGACCCAGATAGCGGTCTTACCATGACCAGGTGGTAGTTATGTGAAGAAATCCATGATGATGTCTTCCCAGACATGGTTAGGGATCGACAACGATTGTAATAACCCAAATAGTCGTTGCGAGGAGTATTTAACTTGTTGACATGTTGGGAAAACTTTAATAAATGAAGCAACTTAGGCAGGCATGCCTTGCCAATAATATGAAGCTGCCAGTCGACGCAAAGTGGCTTAAACCCCTGAATGGCCACTCGTCGGGGTGTCATAGCATTCCGATATCAAATTATGGCGCAAATCGGAAAGAGGTAGGATTACCAAGAGGTTGCGATAATAGACCAGTCCATCTACCACTCGATTTCTAGTTGTTCAGTTATCCCAGTGATAAATTTGAGGCCTGCTGCATTGTGGCTGTAATAGTCACGAACTGTGTCTAGCCATGGGAAGGTAGGTACAGTAATTCCCAAGTGATGGTCAGTGACCCAACTACAAGCGTCGACAACTTAATTGTTGCGGCCTAGCTTGTAAGGACTTCAAAAACATAACCAATGAGCTTGGTTGCCTATTTATGCTGTTCTGGAGTTTGAATTGGTTGTGTGAGCAGATGACGCAAACTCAGTTGGTCAGTGTAGATTTTGAAATGGCAACCCAAAAGGTAGTGCCGCCATTTATGTATAGCTTCAGTGATTGCATAGAGTTCGCGTACATAGGCTGAAGAATTGGCTAGTTGTGAGCTCATTTTGTTCTGAAAAAAGAAACCGGGAGGCTGTTTTGTGAGAGGATGTAACCTATTCCTGACCCAGAGGCATCTATTGTGACCTCGAATATTTGAGTAAAGTCTGGAAGAACAAGAGTAGGCAGACTAGTCATGGCTTCTTTTTATTGTTCGGAGGCAGATGTTAATGCGGTTGTCCACTGAAATAACTGACCTTGAAGCAAGTCAATGAGTGGTGCAGCAATCTTTGCATAATTCAGCACGAATCGACGATAGTAACCGTAAGCCTAAGAAACCCACAAAGTTGGGTAACTGTGGTTGGTATAGGCCAGCCCTTTATAGCATTTATCTTGTCATTGTCAACTGAAACACCTGCACCTGAGATAATATGACCCAAAAAAGGGACCTCTTTTATAGCAAAGCAGCACTTAGAAAGCTTTGTGGGTCATGAAGGTTTCAAAAACAGAAGCCAGGTGTTGGAGGTGTTGCTCACGAGTCCGGCTATAAACAAGGATATCGTCAAAAAATACAAGAAAAAATCGCCGAAGTCGATCGCGAAACAAATCGTTCATTGCTGCTTGAAAGGTGGATGGAGCATTGGGTGAGCCTGAAGGGCATCACAAGGAATTCATAATGCTCGTCAACGGTTCGAAAGGCAGCCTTGTTGATGTCATTTGGGGCGACGCCGATATGGTGGTACCCGACTCGAAGGTTGATTTTGGAGAAGTACTTGAACCATGGAGTTCATCTAATAGTTCATCAACTGTGGGAATGGCGAAGCGGTCACGAACCGTGACAACATTCATGGCACAGTAGTCCACTGAAAACCTCTATGTCCCATCTTTTTTACGAGTATAACTGGGGATGAATAGAGGCTGTTACTTGACTGAATGACTCCTTGTTGCAACATCTCCTTGATTAACTCAGTCATAATTGTTTTCTGGTAATGAGGGTATTGATAAGGCTTTACATTAACAAGGGTTGTGTTAGGTAGGAGTGGAATATAATGGTCATGGTTGCGAGGTGGGGGAAGAGTCGTAGGGGATGTAAACCCATCTGATATCGTTGAAGCAAATCACCTTCCTTAGGGTCCATTGTGGTTTCAGGAGTAATAACAAAGCTAATGGGGTCAAGAACCACTGCACATAAGGCGGCAACAGAGCTTTTTTTGCATCAAATGATTAACTACTCATGGAGTGGTCAGGGTCGTAGATTGTTCTCCACATACGTCACTCAAATATGGTGGTAAATGAATGACAACTCAGGTATAGGAAAGTCGGCTGTGACCGGGCCTAGTGAGCTAAGCCAAGACATTCACAAAACTATGTCGGCCCCTTCGATAGGTAGCAGATACATCGAAATGTTGAATTGAGTGCTATCAAGATGTAGAGGGACGACATCACATCGGCTTGTACATTGGAAGAAGTTTCCATTGCCTACCATGACTGGAAATGAAGGTTGAGTGTCGGTGGGCAGCCGTAGGAATGTGAACCAATGTGGTTGGATTATGTTATGTGTGCTTCCTGAATCGACCAAAACTGATACAGGGTGACCTTTGACGTAGCCGGTGACCCGTAACGAACGAGGAGACTTGATCCCATGGAGGGCAGCGGGGGATAAAGCAAGGAAGTGGGAGTCGGTCTGATTTAGGGTCAGTGGTGGGTTTGGATTGGTGTGGACCAATTCTGTTTTTGGTGGGTTTCATCAGTCTCCAAAAGGAGGAATTAAAGCGGATTGCAACGATATCCCGGGTGAAATTTTTTAGGACATGGGAAGCGCAACCCTTGGGCATGCTAGGCCTGAACTTCGGTGGGTGTGAAACGACGTAAGGGTAGGGTAGCTTGGGTTGGTGGTGGTGGCAAAATGGCATGGGGTAATTGTCGATGTGGTGGTCATATTCGAGGAGGAAGGAACGTAGGGCAATGAACGTGATGGGTTAAAGGGACGAGAACAGTTAGCAGCTAACTTATCTTTAATTGGTGCTGAACCAGGGAAGGTAACACTCAAAATGGTGATCAGCTTGAAAAAGCCAATCAAGTGGTGTTGAACCAGTGAACATGGGAATGGTAATTTTGGGTGATGTGAGGTAGGGTGGCGTGGGGGGGGGGGGGGGGGGAAATAGGTTGCTTTTCGAGGCGGTTAACGAAGGAGGTGAGAGAGGTAGTAAGGTGACCGAGTTTATTAACGGTGGTAGATTAATTTGCGATAAGGGAGGTGAGTTCATTTTTCCCGGCAAGAAGTTTGGCTAGACTGTCTACGATGGCCGCCATGGATTCCTTGATGAGAAGAGCATTACGTTTAGGTGGCATGGCAGTGGTCTCTTAATGAAAGCACCAATGTTGTGCCCGGTTCTAGATGAGCGATCTCCGCAGCAAATAACAGAAAGAAGAAAGAATGTTTGGAGCAAATTTTTTCAGATATTCCTTTTCATGCAACTTACAAGTTAAAAATATAAAATTTTAACAAGAAAAGATGGACGTGGGATAATGCATTCCTACTCTAAAGCCACTAGTAGTAACAAAATGGTAAACATGCATCCTAAGAACATGGAACTTCATCTAACTTCTCTGAAAGTTTTATTGGCTTCTTCAACCTTCTCTGCCCTTCTTCATTGGCTCAATCTCGGTACCTAGCTGGAAGAATGTGTTTTCTTCTGGGCCGGCCCACATGTGATGCCTATTGATCCACTGGATCAATGCTAGTTGGGTCAATCTAGACTGCATGGTTTTGGGCTTCATGGATCAGAGATGCTGTGCCCACAACACACTACAAGAAAAATGGTCTTTAGTGACCAACATTTTAGTGGCTACTTTAATTTTAGTCACTAACTGTGAGATTTGTGGCCATAAGATCATCGTCATTAAAGTTTGGTCACTATTATAAATTTAGAGACCAAATAAAATGGTCACTAGGCCTCCATCTCATTTTATTAAAGGGTTACTCGTAGTGACCAAATATTTGGTCACTGGTTTTGAAATTTAGAGACGAAAATAAGATGGTCATTGGTTTTGAAAATTAGAGACGAAAATAATGTGGTCACTAAGCCTACATCTCATTTTATTTTTAACAGTGAACATATACATGTACTATTCTACTACTGCCCATTATGTTTTAATCACAAAGCACACACATATGCATATTGCTGTTGTTTCCTTCATCAATTTGGACACAAGACTCTCCTATAATACATATTTACTACTGTTAATTCGTGCTTTTGTTGCTGATTGTATTCGATTAAAGACACACCACACACAAGCATATGTTTCTGTTTTGTAGTAGTAAAAACATGTCTCTGTTTGTGCCCGAATAAGCTACTACTACACTCCAAGACACACACACACACACACACACACACACACATATATATATATATATATATATGTATATATATATATATATATATATATATATATATATATATATATATATATATATAATGGTTGATGCAGCTGCATTATAAATGACCACACACACCCATACTATTTACCACTTATTCATGTGTATCTATATTATATGTACTGCTGTTGTCTTGTTCATCTTGATGATCAGTCCGAGACTTAGCTTTGAGCTGAGTCTCGGAGTTTCTTATAGGCACAAACACACAAACACTTGATCATATTAGACACATTGAGTCTGCGAGGGGCTGCTACTATTAAAATATCAAGACGATATCATTGTTTACCCCATCACAAGGCTTAACCATATTACATTTGAAGACATTTTAGTATAGTGAGTAAGTTTGCACTAATATAAAAACTGGTTTTAATCATAATCATTTACTAATTTTTTTATATAGAGGATATGGACAGATCTTGGATGAACATAGTTCACACGACAAAGGACCATAGGTATGAATTCGGGGTGAATGAGTTTCTTAGTTTTGCATATCGTGATAAAGATGAATCATGCAAAATCCCTTGCCCTTGCAAACTTTGTAATATTTTTCGCCACCATAATAGAGCCACTGTTTTCTCACATTTGATGCAAAAGGGGATTTCTATTAGTTACGATAGGTGGATATATCATGGAGAGTCCTATGATATATCAGATGATGATGATACATCATATGATGAAGGTGAAGGGGCTATGGTGAAATGAATGCTGATGACCTGGATGAGATGTTAAATAACATAAACCAAAGTTTCTATAGTGATGACTGACATGCTAGTGGTGAATCTTCTTTTACATCATCTAAAGATTCTGAAACAGTTCTTAAGTTTCTTGATGAATCGCAACAAGATCTTTATTAAGGATATACAACTTATTCAAAGTTTTCATTCATTGTTACCATATTACATTTGAAGACAAGAAGTGGTTGGTCGATCAAATCGTTTGATGCATTGCTTGATATATTTAAAAAGCCTTGCCAATTTCAGCCTTAGTTCCAAGGAACTTCTAAGAAGCAAAAAAATACATATGTGATTTGGGGTTTGCGGGAGAAAAAATACATGCATGTATTAATGATTGTATTCTTTGCCAAAATGAATATGCCTCTCTTTCCCAATGGCCGAATGATGAATGCAAAGAGCCTCGATTTAATGGAAATGATTCAAAAGTTCCACGAAAGGTGCTTAGATGCTTTTCTCTTAAACATAGGCTTCAAAGATTATTTATAGATAAACAAGTATCATGTGACATGAGGTGGCATAAAGAGAAACGAGTCGCTGAGCATAATGTAATTAGACATCCGGTAGACAGTGAGGCCTAGAAACACTTGATAGAGTGTTCCCTTCATTTGCCAAAGATCCACGCAATGTACGTTTGGTTCTTGCAACTGATGGTTTCAATCCATTTGGTAATCTTAGCAGTTCTTACAGCATGGCCTGTCTTCATTGTACCGTATAATTTGCCTCCATGGAAATGCATGTAAGACCCATATATCTTCATGTCCATATTGATTCTTGGCCTGAAATCACCAGGCATTAATATTGATGTTTACTTACAACCTTTAATTTATGAACTTAATGACTTATGGGTTGGTGTTAATGCTTATGACATGCATAGAAAGGAAAGGTTTACTCTATGTGCAGCACTTTTGTGGACAATAAACGATTTTCTAGCATATGGCATGCTTTCTGGTTGGAGTGTCAAGGGCTATAACGCTTGTCCAGTATGTATGAATGAAATGTCATCTCATTATAAGACTCAAAGTAGAAAGATGTGTTATATGGGTCATCGACGATTTTTGCCATCTTCGGACCAATGGCGGAAGGATTAAAAGAATTTTGATGGGATAGTGGATATTCGGGAACCAATTACACCTAAGTCGGGCCATGAACTTTTGCAAGATATTGATTGTACAATTTGTGAGTCATCTTACCTTTCAAACACAATAAAGCGTAAGCGTTTAGAGAACAAACATGGATGTAAAAAAGTGTGTTCTTCAAGCTTCCATATGGGGTTGAGCTAAAATTGAGACACAACATTGACATTATGCATGTTGTTAAGAATGTGACAGAAAGTTTGATAGCCACATTATTCAACATCAAGGGCAAGACCAAGGACACATGAAATCTCGTAAAGATAATGGACCAAGGGTTGAAAAAGAGTTTACATCTGCAACCATTTAGGAATTCATTTATAATGCCCTACCACTTGACGAAGGATGAAAGACAAAGAATTTCAAATTTCTAGAAGTCACTTAATTTTCCAGATGGTGTTATCTCTAATCTATCTAGATGCCTAAAAGGGGGCGAAATCCAGTTGTCTCGCTTAAAAGTCATGACTTTTACATCTTTATCCAACGAGTGTTGCCTTTATTAATCAGAGGTTGCTTGACAAAGGAAGTTCGACTTGTGTTATATGAGCTAAGTGAGTTTATCAAGAACTTATGCACAAGAAAGATGTACTTAGATGTTCTTGAGAAACAACAAGAAAAAAATGTTGTCATCTTGTTAAGTTGGAGAGAATGTTTCCTCCATCATTCTTTGAGGTCATGATTCGTATTCTGGTTCATTTGCCATACGAAGCGAAGATAGCCGGTCCACCTCAATATCGACGAATGTTTCCATTTGAGAGGTAATATAAATTATTTAATCCTTGAAATACTAAATAGTTATCATTTGAAATACTTATTTATCATCATGATACTAAATAGTTTTCACTTATAGGAAAATGGGTGCGTTAAAGGGATATATTCAAAACAAAGCCTGACCAGAAGGATGTATTGCTGAGCGATACATAGACAATGAATGTATAACTTTCTGTTCCATGTATTTTAACGATGTTGACACTGTTTTCAACAAGGTGGAGCGCAATAATGAGATGATGGAAAATTTTTGTGAACTTTCAGTTTTCTCATGTAGAGAACATCCATTGGGTACTCCCAAGAAGCATGCTATGAATGAGGTTGACCTGAAAAAAATTCATACATACATTTTAAATAATTGCCCTGAAATGGAAGAACTAATAAGGTAAGTACACATTTTGTTGTAATCGCTTTTTTTCTATTGTTTTCTTATTATAATGTTCCTTATTAAATGTTTTGTATAGCACACATAAAGTTGAACTTGAGGAAGAGACCATACTAATGTTAATGAACTTCATGACAAAAACTTTGCTTCATGGCTTCAACAACATGTAAGAATTACATTTGATATAAACATTTTAAACTTTGGTTCATTGATTAATTATATGTTCATTTAATTTAGGTGAATTCTTGTCCACAATCATTTGCATCTGAAATTTGTATGTTGCCACGTGGACCATTACGTTCCACGCATCAATATAGTGGATGTATGGTGAATGGGTATAGGTACCACACCCAAAGTCGTGAAAATAAAAAGAAAACTCAAAATAGTGGAGTTGTAGTGCAAGGTGATCATGGAGAAAGGATTATTGATTTTTATGGGATCTTACAAGAAGTAGTGGAATACTTGGGAGAAAATAAGAAAGTGTTAGTATTCAAGTGTGATTGGCTTAGGGTTGGAGATGGGAGTGGACTACAAATTGACAAAGAATCCGGTGTGATTAGTGTTAATATGTCTCGAAAACGGTACATAGATCAACCATACATACTTGCATCCCAAACCAAACAAGTTTTCTATGCACCCGATTTAAAATTAGGGAACAATTGGCATGTGGTGCTAAGTAGTGTGCCTCGTACATTATATGATGTTCCTGTACACGTTGACGAAGTTTTTAAGAACAAGAGCCCGCTCTAGATCTAATTGTGGACTTGTCATTGCATTTTGACCAACAATTCTTGACAAGGGGTAATGTCTCATTGGAATTGGTAGATGCCTCGACCATTCGTGATGATGCAAGTAACCAATCAAGTCAAAACCTTCATGTTACAGATGAAGGATTTATTGATGATGATGACATTGACCTAGCACATTCGGAATCCTCTCAAGAAGAAGAATCATTGCAAGATGATTTTTCTAATACAGATGAAATGTTAGTAGGTATTTTCTAGTTACTGGTATGTCGATTTAGTTTTATGGTTGTAGATTTGTAGATTTTAAATTGATATATGTTAATTTATTGTGATTTGCAGGCATTAATGAATTTTTAATAAATAAAGTTGGGTCTTTCAAATAAAGGAGTTTAATGTTAAATAAAGAATCATTCCAAAGTTGTATACATTCATGATTTACTAGGAATTTTTAATGACACATTGGATTAATTCTTTGATGTACTAACAATTTTTTGTATTAATTATTAATGTAGGAGGAACAGCTAATGTGTTGTTTTGCGTTCTTGGTTTAGCATTTGGAAGTCAGAGGTTTGTTATGTAAATGCTTGCACTTTTCAACTTGGTTTAGCATCCCAAATATCTAATTTGATTTGCCCATGCATGTGATATCAGATTCAGTTAATTTCTTTTGTTTTTTTAACCCAACTGCAGATCTACTTGGTACTGTTTTCATTGCTAGTAAGCTTTTGTGTTTTAAGTTATGTGATAGATTATAATCTTACATACTATCTAGGAGATGATATACTTTTGTTGTTAAATTATAATTAGGTTATTGTTGGTATATAACATAATTCTCCCTTCATCCTCCTAGTTTTGCAATATAACAGTGGCATGCATTTAATTTATACAAGGCAGTGTGTGTAATTCTGAGCAGAGCTTGACCCTGAGACTTACGTGTCTCGGGGTAGGGGGTGGGTTATTAAACGAAAAGGAACAACATTTAATTAAGGGGGTATGTCATGTAATTGATTGATTATTAACAATTTATCTATCTTTAATCCTCTTTATTCTGCATCAAGTATATATACATGTATGTCGTTGTGCAGTTAGTGTTTGTACTATAAGTAAGACCCCGTGACTTAACAATCTCGGGGAGTGCTTTGAAATCGATCAAAAACAATAACAGCAACATAAATCACATATAAATGGGTGTGTATTTGAAAGTAAAACAAACAACAATAGTAATATATATGTGTGTGATTCTCGTAAAACAGAATAAAATCAACAATAGCAATAACTGGTGGGGGGTAGTGGTGTTTTGTGAATTTTAAAGCATCAGCAGTAACATAGGTATCTAAATGTGTTGGGAAATTATGTCAAGCTGTTAGTTAGGATTTCTCAAACTGTTAGTAGTATTTCTATGTAATTACAAAGTTCGAGCTATTAGTTCAAGAAACTCGAGCTGCTAGTTCAAAAGTTCAAGCTGCCAGAGTTAAAGTTCAAGCTGCTCAACAGAAAGATTACAGAAAGTGCTATAAATCAGGAAGTGATAAAGATTTCAAGATTTGAAAATCTTCCAAAGATATCTACTACCAGAGAAATCACAGTTCGTCAAGGAAACAAATCAGAAGGCTATAAATAGAGATAGGCTAGGTCTTTCTCATGTAATCTCGGTGCCTAAGAATTCATATTGTAATTGCATTCTGATTAAGTTTCTAAAGCCTCTAAGGTTGAAAACCCCTAAGAACAGTTTGTGTTTTTCGTCTAATCAAACAGATTAGAGGTGATTGTAATCAGAGTTTGGTAATATAAAGATTTCGATATATAATTGTGTTTGTTTGATTGTCTGTTCCTTATTGTTCTGGAAGTTTTCTTAAAACAGTTAAGTGTTATTCCGCAAACTTCTTAATTGGACTATGATTCAAAACAAGGTTATTGGTTTAACTCTGATTGATTCAAACCAGTTAATCTAAGGTGATTTAGATCTTGACAAGTGGTATCAGAGCCACAAGTTCTGTTTTTATTCTTTGTTTTCAAAGTCAGAAACTTTCAACTTAAAGTATTTAAATCGTTTTCTGCAATGGAGTTTGATGGAAGCAGTAGTGGATCTGGGCAAGGACTTAAAGTGCCTATGCTCAAACCCACTAAGTTCGAGATGTGGAAACTCAGGATTCAACAGCACATTCAATTTATTGATTATGCCCTATGGGAAGCTGTTGAAAATCCTCCTGCAGTTGAACCTGAACTAGATGCTGAAGGCAAACCAAAAAGAACACCTCCAAAAACTGAGATTGAGAGAAAGGCTAGAATGAATGAAGTCAAAGCTCTCACCATTTTACAGATAGCCATTCCTAATGCTTATCAACATCAGTTTAAAAAATTCTATACTGCTCATTTTCTATGGCTTGCTTTAGAGAAAAGATTTGCTGGCAATGCTAGCACAAAAAGAAACCAAAAGGATCTTTTAAAACAGCAGTATGAAAATTTTTCTGGTGGAAAGAATGAAAACCTTACTAAAATCTTTGATAGGTTCAATAAGTTGATAGGTGAATTGGAGAGTGCTAAGGTTAGCCTGGATCAAGATGAGGTAAACAGAAAATTCCTCATATCTCTTGGTGAAGAATGGACAGTATATGCTGCACAATGGAGAACAAAGGACACTCTAGATGAAATAGAGTAGGATGATCTCTACAACAGCTTGAGAGTGTTTGAGTCTGAAATTGAAAATAAAAAGAAACTCTTTTCTTATAATCAAAACACTGCTCTGCTATCATATGCATCTAATGATAAATCAAACTGTTGTGATTCTTTTACAGGTACTGACGGCAACACTTCTGAGGTCTATTATGAGGCATTTGTTGCAAGTGATGGACTATTTGCTCTAAATTCTAAACATCTGGAACAAATTCATCCAGATGATCTAGAAGAAATGGACTTAAAGTGGCAACATGCCATGTTGACTATGAGGGCTAAAAGGTTTCTTAAAAGGACTGGCAGAACAAACTTTCAAGCCTAGACAGAAGGCAAGCCAGCATTTGACAAATCAAAGGTTGAGTATTTCAAGTGTCACAAACTTGGACACTTTGCTAGAGAGTGTAGATCACAAAGTCAGCAGCCACCTAGACCCCAACAAACCAGTCAAACACAATCTTCACAGGCTCTTGTTTCTCAAAAAGACACTGTTTTTGACTGGAGTGACCAAACAGAAGAGGAGTTTCAGAATCAAGCTCTTATGGCAGAAACTACAACTGTCACTTCCACTGAACTAGCATCTGAGGTAAATACTAAACTCTGCTCCCAATTGCAAAAATATGGTTAAAAAGTACATAGATCATAATGAAAGCATGTGTAAAACTCTAGCTAAGATGGAAGAGAGGAGGTATGAGTATATGCACGCAATAGAGGATCTTGAAAAACAAATCAATGACTATAAGGACAATGAGATTCAGATGGGACATGATAGAACATATCATGAGTGGGAGAAAAAGGAACTAGAAAAGAAAATAGAGACCCTTAATAAGAAACTAGAAGAGGCTGAACAGAAGGTGTTAGAAGCTCACAAGAAAGTAGAATCTATAAACATAGATTTGGGTAGCTTCAAGTTGGCCAATCAAAAGCTAGAACACCTAATGGAAGTCCAATTTAAAGATAGATTAAATCTCAACTCAATCCCAAGGAAGGAATAAGATATAATGCTACCCCACCTCTCTATAACAATAAATACATTCATCCTATGAGTGAAGTTGCTGATAGGCTTGTGAATGAACCATTAGATGAGAAGATGAAAACTGTAGATCCTATCCTTGAGGATAAGCCTGAGCTGGAAGAAGAATTTAATACTAATGAAGGCAGTAAAAGTGAGGAAGCAGAGAGTAATTCCAAAACCATGAGTGAATCTATAGTACCTCCTGTTTCTAACCCTATTAGAACCAGCAGCCTGAGGGAAGAAACCAACAGTTTGAAAGTAAAAGAGAAGTTGAGTGAATACAACCATGCTTCACATGTTTCTGTACCTTCTAACTGTAATGTTGCATTTCCTTCCAAGATAGATAAAAAGGGAAAAAAATATTCCAGTATGCACATGCCAAAAGCATGGTGTACAAAAGTTTCCTACACAGCAGCAGGTGAGGGAAAATCAAAGGAACAAGAATCAGTTATGGTCACACAAAACTGGTTCCCCTATCAAAACAATCAAAAGATGTTTTCACTGTGGCAGGAAAAACCATCAAGCACTGTTTATATAAACCAGTTGTTGAAAAACATAATGTGTTTCAAAAACATGCTGTTTCACAAAAACCAAAAGTTTCAAAGGCCTCAAAACCTGTCACCCCATTTCCAAAGAATACAGTTGACCACAAGTTCATATAAGTCAACAAAAAGTAGCATGTACACCAAAAACAAGCTTTAATAAAATCTAAATTGAGCGTGAAACAGGTATGGTGTGTCAAAGGCAAAAACACAATTCAAACTGCTAATACAAAAGATGGAACTGTTAAGTCAAAAGTTGGAACTGGCAGTGCAAAGTCTAAAGCTGCTGGCACTCAACATCCATTTCCAACTGCTAAGACAAATACTGGAACTGGTAGTGGACCATCTGAGACTGTTAAAGAAAATGTTGGAAAGAACACCTGGACACCCCATGTCATAACTAAATACTCATCACAGAATCCACCAGTGAATCTCACTAAGTTTAAAAAGACACAAACAGTATTTAGTTATGTTAATGCACAAGGACAACCCAAAACCAACTTGGTTTGGGTTTACTCCCCTACTAACTGAGCTTTTTCTTGTGCAAGGCAACCACAAAAACCAAAATAAGACAAGATGGCATATGGATAGTGGCTGCTCCAGGCACATGACAAGCAAATCTGAATGCTTGTCAAATTTCAAAAGCTTTGAAGGAGGATATGTTGCATTTGGTGGAAACTCCAAAGGAGGTAAGGTGACAGGTAAAGGTACTGTCAAAGTAGGTAATATGATATTTAATGATGTACTGTATGTTGAACAGCTGAAGTATAACTTACTAAGTGTGTCTCAAGTGTGTGACAAACAGAATATCGTTTTATTCACAGACTCTGAATGCATTGTCCTATCAAAAGATTTTAAAAATACCTGAAAATCTTGTTTTACTTAGAACACCAAAAAAGGAGAATGTCTACTGTTTAGACACTGAATACTTATCCAAAGCAAGTACTTTGAGTTGTTTAATATCCAAAGCATCATCTAATGAGTATGCTCTTTGGCACAGAAGGATGTGTCACATGAACTTCAAACCAATGAATGCTTTAGTCAAAAACAATTTGGTAAGAGGAATACCACAAAAAGAGTTCATATGTGATGACCATTGTGTAGCCTGTCTCAAAGGCAAGCAACACAAAACTTCTCATAAGGCCAAGGAAGTAAATTCAATCTCTTCTGCTCTTCATCTTCTTCATATGGATCTTTTTTGTCCAACTTCTGTTTTAAGTTTGAATAAAAGAGCCTATTGTTTAGTCATTGTTGATGATTTCACCAGGTTTACATGAGTTTATTTTCTTAGGACTAAGGATGAGACTGCTGAGTTGGTCAAATCCTTTATTCTAAAAATTGAAAACCAATCTAACTTAAAAGTAAAGGTGATCAGGTCAGATAATGGAACTGAGTTTAAAATCAAATCCTAAACAGTTTTTGTGAGTCAAAAGGAATTGCAAAGCAATACAGTGCACCTAGAACACCACAACAAAATAGAGTAGCTGAAAGGAAGAATAGAACATTAATAGAGGCTGCTAGAACCATGCTAGCTGATTCCAAATTGCTCATGACCTTCTGGGCAGAGGCAGTAAATACAGCCTGCTATGCTCTAAATAGAGTTCAAGTTGTCCAGTCACAAGGGAAAACTCCATACGAGTTATTCCATCATAGGATTCCCTTAGTGGCCTTCCTAAAACCATTGTCTGTTCATGCACTGTCCAGCATACAAAAAAATCACTTGGGTATGTTTGAAAGCAAGGCTGAAGAAGGATTCTTTGTAGGCTACTCCACACAGAGCAAAGCCTATTGAGTCTATAACAGTGTATCTAAAGTCATTGAAGAGAGTGTCAATGTTGAGTTTAATGAAAATACTGCAAACACCAAAGGCACTGGTCCTGATTGGTTATTTGATTTAGATTCTATAACAAAATCTCTAAGTTTTGATGAGCATTCTGCAGGAACAGTTGGACACAATGATCAAACTGGTAACACAAATTCTCATGTTGCCAGTTTAAATTCTCATGTTGCCAGCACAAAAGATCAGACTATTGAAGATTATGGTAGAGGGGATGAATACACCATTGTACCACTTCTTTCTTGTGATCCACCTGGAGTTCTAACTGATCAACAAGACAGAGATACAGAATTTGAGATACCACTCCCAGGTCCTGAAGTGACTGCTCCATTTAATAGGGAATCAGTCCCACCTCCAAATCAACCAGTCACTGAAGCAGAATCATCAAGTGCAGAAGGTGATGAGACCAATCTGGGAAGCTCATTCCAATAGAATGTGAACCTACACTCAGAGTTCACAAATACCATCCTTTCAACCAGATAATAGGAGATCCATGTACACCGGTGTAGACAAGGGATATGATCCACTAGGAATCAATTGCTTCTGATGAAGCAGTTCCTGAGTTCAGTCTAGCTGCCTTTGAACATGCATGCTTTATGTCACAACTAGAACCAAAGAAGGCATCTGAGGCTCTGAAGGATCCATCTTGGATTGAAGCCATGCAAGAAGAGATTTTGCAATTTAAGATTCAGAATGTGTGGAAACTGGTTGACTTGCCTAAAGCAAAGAGGGCAATTGGTACAAGATGTGCTTTCAGGAATAAACAGGATGAAAGAGGTGTAGTGATCAAAAACAAAGTAAGGCTAGTAGCTCAAGGTTACACTCAAGAAGAAGGAATAGATTATGATGATGTCTTTGCCCCAGTAGCAAGGATTGAAGCCATCAGTTTGTTCCTAGCCTATGCAAGCTACAAAGGGTTCAAGGTGTATCAAATGGATGTGAAATCTGCATTCTTATATGGTACAATTGATGAAGAGGTATATGTGTGTCAACCTCCTGGATTTGAAGACTATAAGTATCCTGACAGAGTTTACAAGTTAGACAAAGCACTCTATGGGCTTCACCAAGCTCCTAGAGCATGGTATGACACTCTGTGTGAAGACCACCCCTTACGGGGCAGTTCTCACGAGTCTAGGTCCCACATCATGCAACACGATATCAATCATAACTAAGATAGAGTAACTAATTGCGGAATATTAAATTACAGGTACAAACATTAGGATTAAGTTTAATACAGTTTTACAGTTTTCAAATTAAACTTATAAAGGGCACAAGTCTAATCTAATTCATGTCATCATATAATCAAGATAAATCTACCCACACCACCATATTTTCATCATCCAATTAGTACCAAAAGAGTTTGCTGAGTAGAGGTCTATGAAACTTCTGTCTTGATCTTTGTAAGACCTAAGAACTAGGTGTGACTTTCCTTTATCTTTTCCTGTAAAAATATAATGTAGCAACCGTAAGCAATGCTTAGTGAGTAAATAGATTTTCAAATTAACATGCATTTTCAAGCGGATCATCATAAGTCTAGTGTGATATGTCTTGGCTGCCACTACAGCCCTCATGATTGAGACATAGAAGTCATAGAGTCGGATGATGCTCAGGCCACGCTCACGCTTAAATCGTGGGGATCAGCCACAAACTGAGCTAGCTACCAGTAAATCAACATGGCGAAACATCGGAGGTCATTACTAATTCAATAGAACTGGTGAAATAGCCAGGTCTAGAACAATAGACTGACAAGGCTAATCAAGCTGAATCAATATGTCAAGTATATGCAATGATGAAGCATACGTAATCAAAGTCATGATAGCAGTAATCTCAAAGCAATATCAGAAATGAACTATAGATGCAATAACATATGAAATGATGATCAAATAGCTATCATGATCCACTGGGCAACACCCAACCATGGTGTGCACAGGTCACAATCCAGCTGATAATATGAAAGTCAAATCAATCTAGCATCAACAATATGTCTCAACCAGAAATTCAAGCATGTTAAATCTGAATATCTATAACTCACAGATCTGGGGTCTTTATCAAGCAGATGTAAATATCCACCACCTGAGTTATCTCAGGATTTTATCTCTTGTCAAAACTCTGGCTATTCTTTTCTAATCTTTGACCCGCTTTCAATATCTTTAAGTCTTTAAATCAATGTTAAGATATTAACTGAACCTGTCCAGAATTTATCATGTCATATCAATCATTAGCTTTTAGCTTTAAATCTTTATTTTATCTGATTCTGATACTGATAACTCATCTATATATGTATATATATATATAATATATATATAATGATAACTCATTATATATATATATATATATATATATATATATATATATATATATAATCATTTTGCTTTATTGGTCTTTAATCATTCTTAATTATTTATTTATTTATTTATTTAAAATATCAAATTGGGATCTGGGTTCGGATCATCCGATTTCGGGTCAACCGGATTAGGATCAACCCGGATTCAGACCCATCCGGATTGGGGATCCGGATTCGGATCTAATGGTCATGCGAATTGGGATCAAAATCGAACTGGAACCATCCGAAATTGGCATCATCCGAAGATGACATGTTATCCGAATTCAATATATATGTATAGGTCCGAAATGGCATGAGATCCGAAAACCGAATTCGGATCCTTACTTATATTTTTCCCAGAAATTTGTTCTTGATGTTCTTCATATATTCATATGGATTTTTGCCAAAAACTAAGTAAACTCATTTATATTAACATGCAACTTAATATAGTGATGTATTATCATTTTTGAGTTGTTTTTATGCATTTTTTCCTATCAATAACACACTAATTTGATCAAGATCATCCAAAAATGATCATTTTTATCAAGAACACAAAATATTAACAAAAATTCCAATTTTTAATTAATTTGAATGTTCTAACCCACGAATTTTGTTTCTATTACATCTAATAACATAAATTCATCATAATCTATCAAAATTTTATACATGCAACCTATATTTTCATGTTTAATTTCTTTGGTTTCGGTTTTTACACAAAACCGAACCAAACCTACATATATTTCGAAATTAAAGAAATTATTACCTCAAAATCTTGTAGTTTGATGATGAATGATGATTATTGTAACTCCTTTTGTCTTAAATCTTCAATTTATGGAACAATTTATGAACTTTTGATGAATTTCTTGTGAAGGTGCCGTAGGTTTAATGAGAGATTAGAGAGAGAGAGAGAGAGAGAGAGAGAGAGAGAGAGAGAGAGAGAGAGAGTGATTTTGATGTTAATGATCTTAAATGATCATTAATTTGGCTTTTATATATCAATTTGGTCATATTTGAATTTAACCCACTATACTTTTGTATAATACATCTCTTTTATTTTAATCATCTTTAATAATTTATAACATAAATATCATTTATATCATATTTAAATTAAATTTTCATTAATCAAATAAATTACAAAATAAATAATGTAATAAAATTACATTATTGTCTCAAAATCAGATAATTAGGTTCAAGCAAAAAGTTAGGCTGTTACAGAATGGGCTCCACCACGCAAAAACTTCGTCCTCGAAGTTAGCTATGTTCGAACAGACTTGGATAGGTTGCTTTCATGACATCACTTGATTCCCAAGACTGATGCGAACCTTTGTGGTGTTTCCACTGGACGAGCACCATCTGTACATCTTTGTTTCTAAGCTTCTTGCTCTTCGAGTCCAGAATACGTTCCGGTTCTTCAACTACTCGAAGCTATTCATCAACTTGCATATTAACGTGTGGTATTTGAACTTCTCTTTCATCAGCTAGACTTTTTCTCAAGTGATTAACATGGAATACATGGTGTATTCCCGATAAATCCGTTGGTAGTTCAAGACGATAAGATTGATTTCCTATCTTTTCGACAATCTTGAACGGACCGATGAATCTCGGAGCTAGCTTGTTTCTCTTTATGAATCTTACCACATTCTTCATTGGAGATACTTTCAGCATCACCCAATCGTTAACCGACAAAGTTGATAGATCTGTGTCGATTGTCATAATATGACTTCTGCCTGCTTTGAGCTTCAAGAATGTTCCTTCTAACGAGTTGAATCTTCTCATGAGTCAACTGTAGAAGGGCAGGACCCGCTATAGGTGATTCACCTGTTTCGCGCCACCAGGTGGGAGTTCTGCATTTTCGACCATACAAAGCTTCAAAAGGAGCCATCTTGATCGTTGAATAATAACTGTTATTATATGAAAATTCGACCAGAGGCAAGTGGTCATCCCAGTTACCACCTAGATCAAGAACACAGGCACGAAACATATCTTCAAGAGTAAGGATAGTACGCTCACTCTGGCCATCTGCATTAGGATGATAAGCAGTACTCATAGATATCCGAGTACCCATCCCGACTTGTAGAGCTTGCCAGAATCTAGATGTGAAACGACTATCACGATCAGATACGATAGACTTTGGCACACCATGACGAGAAATTATTTCGGTTATGTATAATTGTGCCAATCTATCAAGAGAGTATGTTTCTTTCATCGGTATGAAGTGAGCTGACTTCGTTAATCGGTCCACGACTACCCAGATGGAGTCGTGCTGTCTTTTGGTATTCGGCAACTTCGTGATGAAGTCCATTGTTATATGCTCCCACTTCCACTCAAAACTGGCAGTGGTTGCATATCCCCGAAGGGTTTCTGATGTTCTGCCTTAACCGTCTGATATATTCTGCAGCTTTCATCATAATGACCGATGTCTTCCTTCATTCCTGGCCACCAATAATCAGCTTTCATATCAAAATACATCTTTGAGCTGCCAGGATGAACAGATAATTTGGACTGATGAGCTTTAGATAGAAGAGTGTTGCGGATAGAACCATATTTAGGAATCCAGATTCGGTTTCCCTTGAGACAATGAAGTCCCAAATGATTCAAAGACAGAAATTGCAATTGCCCTTTGAGATTTTCAGAACCGATATATTCTTCTTTTAACGCTTCGGCTTGAGCAGATCTGATGTCCTCGATAAGATCGGAAGAGAATACAACAGGAGTTAGGGCATAGCAACACTTTTCCGGGTATGTCTTTCTACTCAAAGCATCCGCGACCACATTAGCTTTGCCGGGATGATATAGGATCTCGCAATCATAGTCCTTGATAAGCTCCAAGGACCGTCGTTGTTTCATGTTTAGATCCTTTTGAGTAAAGAGATGTTTGATACTTTTATGATCGGTGTAAAGCTGACACTGAGTCCCATAAAGATAATGACGCCAGATCTTTAGAGCAAAGGTAATGGCAGCCAACTCAAGATCATGAGTCGGTGCCCTTTTCTCGTAGTCTTTCAATTGCCTTGAAGCATAGGCAATGACTTTTCCCCTTTGCATAAGAACACATCCTAAGCCAGTACCAGATGCGTCGCTGTAAACGACAAAATCATCGTTGCCCTCTGGTAAGGCTAGGATTGGCGCTTGAATAAGCTTTTGTTTCAAAGTTTCAAATGCCTCTTGCTGTTTATCCGCCCATACGAAAGGTGTATTCTTTCGTGTTAGCATCGTTAGTGGCACAGCAATCTTCGAGAAGTCCTTAATGAATCACCGATAGTAACCGGCCAATCCAAGGAAACTTCTTATTTCAGAGGCATTGCGAGGTGTTTGCCATTTCTGAATAGCCTCGACTTTAGAAGGATCAACTGAAATTCCTTCACCAGATATGACATGGCCAACGAATTGAATCTAGAAAGAAATCAGAGTGAAATTTCAAGTTTTGTTTCAATCAAAGAACGCTTAGGACTGACTCAAGACAATATAAAGTTATACCTGTCTGAGCTAGAATTCGCACTTAGAGAATTTTGCGTAGAGTCTTTCTTTTCTCGGTAACTCTAGCAATTGCCGCAGATGATTAGAATGATCAGCCTCCGTTTTGGAGTAAATCAGAATATCGTCTATAAATACGATAACTGACTTATCCAGCATCGGTCTGCACACGCGATTCATGAGATCCATGAACGCCACTGGTGCATTTGTTAAGCCGAACGGCATCACGAGAAATTTGTAATGACCGTATCTTGTTCGGAAGGCTGTCTTTGGAATATCCTCATCTTTAACCTTCAGCTAATGATACCCAGAATGAAGATCGATTTTAGAAAAGTAGCTGGCTCCTTGTAGCTGATCGAATAAATCATCAATTCTGGGCAGAGGATACTTATTCTTAATAGTGACTTTGTTCAACTCGCGGTAATCAATGCACATTCGAAGAGTTCCGTCTTTCTTCTTTACGAATAAGACAGGTGTACCCCACAGAGATGAACTCGGTCTGATAAATCCCTTTTCTAACAGCTCTTGCAACTACTTTGACATTTCCTGCAATTCTGCAGGTGCAAATCCGTAGGGAGCTTTAGCAATAGGAGTCGCACCAGGGACCAAGTCAATACCGAACTCGACTTGACGTTCCGGTGGCACTCCGGATATGTCATCAGGAAACACGTATGGAAACTCACAGACGGTTGGAATATTAGATAAGGATTTCTTTTGGGCTTCAGAGTTAGATTCAGATGAGACATAGCATATGTAAGATTGATGACCCTTAGACAGATATTTATGAGCTTTTTCAACTGAAATGAAGCAGTGAGCACCTTTCCGCTTTTCGCCTTTGATTTCCAATACTCGACCGTCTGAAGACTTAATTCTGATGATTCGGCGGTTGCAGATGATTGTAGCCTCGTTGTTCATTAACCAGTCCATGCCGATGATGACGTCGAACTCTTTCAACGGAATTGGGATAAGGTCGAGGTTGAACACGATATTGTTAACGAGCAGTGTGCAATTATGATATACGGAATCAGCCATAACATAGTTGTTACTCGCTGTCTCAATGTCAATTACAACAGGAAGCTTGGATGGAGATTTTGATAATCTTTGCGCGAAAAAAGTCGATATAAAGGAACGACTAGCACCAGAATCAAATAATACGCGAGCAGGGATTGAGTTAAGCATGAACGTACCGGTAACTACGTCAGGGGTTTCTCTTGCTTCCTCGGCTGTTATTTGAAATGCTCGAGTCCTTGCAGTCGGAGTTGCTGCTGAACTTTTCATTGTAGATCCTCCCGTTGACGATTGTGACTGACCTCGTTGCCCGCTGCGACACTGATACATGAAGTGTCCTCGTTTCCCACATTTCGCACATCCGAGTCCTCGCTGTGGACACTCTTCGCTACTGTGACCAACTCTGTTACACACAAAACAAATGACGTCATCTGCGTTACACAGCCCCATGTGTGATTTTCTGCATCGTTTACAAAATCGAGGTTCATTCGTAAGCGAGTAGGCTTGAGCTTTCGGTTGGGATTGCTGAGATTGCTGGGACTGAGATTTGTTTGGCCTGAAGAATCTGCCGAATCTCTATTTCTTTGGGGGAGATGGACACGTCGGGTTCGTTGACGGAGCATAGAGCTGATCGCCGTACTCTAAATATCCCCTCTCGATCTGTCTGGCCGCTTCAACCATTTCCAGATAGGACTTATACTTTATCGCGCTCATCGGATGTCGGTATCTCGGGTTAAGTCCTCCGCGTAATCTATTCATCTTTCGTTCCTCAGTAGCTACTTGATACGAGGAGTAACCGCAAATTCGTGAGAATTCATGTTCGTATTCATCAACAATTTTGGTTCCCTGAGTCAGCTGCATCAGTTGTACTTCCATCTTGTCTCGCTGGTCGATCGGACAATACTTTGCGTTGAACATATCTAAGAACTGCTCCCATTCTAGAGTCTGTATTACTTCCTCTCCATAAATGCTTCTATGAGTATTCCACCATGCACGGGCAACGCCGATGAACAACGCAGAAGCATAACTCACTTTCTTTGAATCTAAGCAGTCAGAGATTCTGAAAATCTCTTCAGTATGGCTGATCCAATCCATCGCCTGAATTGGATTGACTGTACCCTCAAAGTTCAGGGCACCGCTAGCTTTGAAATCTTTAAATTTACAACATTTTGGCTGTATAACTTGGGTTTCAGGGTTCGAGTTATCAGAATCAGTTTCATCATTCTGGACTTGTTTATCTTTCCGCTTATTCTTTTTATCTTCACGTCTTTTAGCTTCGGCCTCATCTCTGGCCTGAAACTGTTCTTGCATAATCTTATTTTGTTGTTCAGAATGTTGGGCTAAAAGTTGTTGCATCATTTCAAACATCTGTTGGGGAGTCATGTTGTTTGGTATGTCACCTGATCCTGATCTTGACATCTTAACTGAAAATTAAAATCATTTAACTATCAGTTTATAGACATAGATCTATGTACCCTTTTCCCATCCTAACAGTCTGTACATCCTATCAGTTCAAACCACCTAAGTGATTGATACATATGTATTGCTTCAGTTTGAGACCAAGTATACTCACATAATACTTGATTCACTCAAACTATGGGCTCTGATACCATCCTATGAAGACCACCCCTTACGGTGCAGTTCTCACGAGTCTAGGTCCCACATCATGCAACATGATATTAATCATAACTAAGATAGAGTAATTAATTGCGGAATATTAAATTACAGGTACAAACATTAGGATTAAGTTTAATACAATTTTACAGTTTTCAAATTAAACTTATAAAGGGCACAAGTCTAATCTAATTCATGTCATCATACAATCAAGATAAATCTACCCACACCACCATATTTTCATCATCCAATTAGTACCAAAAGAGTTTGCTGAGTAGAGGTCTATGAAACTTCTGTCTTGATCTTTGTAAGACCTAAGAACTAGGTCCGACAGGTGACTTTCCTTTATCTTTTCCTGTAAAAATATAATGTAGCAACCGTAAGCAATGCTTAGTGAGTAGATTTCCAAATTAACATGCAATGTCAAGCGGATCATCATAAGTCTAGCGTGATATGTCTTGGCTGCCGCTATAGCCCTCATGATTGAGACATAGAAGTCATAGAGTCGGATGATGCTCAGGCCACGCTCACGCTTAAATCGTGGGGATCAGCCACATACTGGGCTAGCTACCAGTAAATCAACATGGCGGAACATCGGAGGTCATTACCAATTCAATAGAACTGGTGAAATAGGCAGGTCTAGAACAATAGATCGACAAGGCTAATCAAGCTGAATCAATATGTCAAGTATATGCAATGATGAAGCATACGTAATCAAAGTCATGATAGCAGTAATCTCAAAGCAATATCAGAAATGAACTATAGATGCAATAACATATGAAATGATGATCAAATAGCTATCATGATCCACTGGGCAACACCCAACCATGGTGTGCACAGGTCACAATCCAGCTGATAATATGAAAGTCAAATCAATCTAGCATCAACAATATGTCTCAACCGAAAATTCAAGCATGTTAAATCTGAATATCTACAACTCACAGATCTGGGGTCTTTATCAAGCAGATGTAAATATCCACCACCTGAGTTATCTCAGGATTTTATCTTTAGTCAAAGCTCTGGCTATTCTTTTCAAATCTTTGACGCGCTTTCAATATCTTTAAGTCTTTAAATCAATGTTCAGATATTAACTGAACCTGTCCAGAATTTATCATGTCATATCAATCATCAGCTTTTAGCTTTAAATCTTTATTTTATCTGATTCTGATACTGATAACTCATCTATCTTTCTTTCGATCATATTCTTTGTTTCTTTAAACTCCCAAAATCTGTATATATATATATTAATATATATATAATCATTTTGCTTTATTGGTCTTTAATCATTCTTAGGATTAGGATCAACCCGGATTCGGACCCATCCGGATTGGGGATCCGGATTCGGATCTAATGGTCATCCGAATTGGGATCAAAATCGAACTGGAACCATCCGAAATTGGCATCATCCGAAGAAGACATGTTATCCGAATTCAATATATATGTATAGGTCCGAAATGACATGAGATCTGAAATGGTGCATTATCCGAATTCGGTCCTACCGAATTCGGATCCTTACTTATATTTTTCCCAGAAATTTGTTCTTGATGTTCTTCATATATTCATACGGATTTTTGCCAAAAACTTACTAAACTCATTTATATTAACATGCAACTTAATATAGTGATGTATTATCATTTTTGAGTTGTTTTTATGCATTTTTCCCTATCAATAACACACTAATTTGATCAAGATCATCCAAAAATGATCATTTTTATCAAGAACACAAAATATTAACAAAAATTTCAATTTTTAATTAATTTGAATGTTCTAACCCACGAATTTTGTTTCTATTACATCTAATAACATAAATTCATCATAATCTATCAAAATTTTATACATGCAACCTATATTTTCATGTTTTAATTTCTTTGGTTTCGGTTTTTACACAAAACCGAACCAAACCTACATATATTTCAAAATTAAAGCAATTATTACCTCAAAATCTTGTAGTTTGATGATGAATGATGATTATTGTAACTCCTTTTCTCTTAAATCTTCAATTTATGGAACAATCTATGAACTTTTGATGAATTTCTTGTGAAGGTGCCGTAGGTTTAGTGAGAGATTAGAGAGAGAGAGATTGATTTTGATGTTAATGATCTTAAATGATCATTAATTTGGCTTTTATATATCAATTTGGTCATATTTGAATTTAACCCACTATACTTTTGTATAATACATCTATTTTATTTTAATCATCTTTAATCATTTATAACATAAATATCATTTATATCATATTTAAATTAAATTTTCATTAATCAAATAAATTACAAAATAAATAATGTAATAAAATTACATTATTGTCTCAAAATCAGATAATTAAGTTCAAGCAAAAAGTTAGGTTGTTACGCTCTGTCTTCCTACCTACTACAGAATGGATTCAAGAGAGGTACTCTAGACAAGACATTGTTCACAAAGTCCATCAAATCAGAGTTCCTTCTTGTTCAGATATATGTTGATGACATCATCTTTGGATCAACAAATGACATACTTTGCAAGGAATTTGAGACCCTGATGCACAAAAAGTTTCAAATGAGTTCAGTGGGAGAACTAACTTTCTTTCTAGGATGGCAGGTTAAGCAGAAACCCACTGGTCTCTTCATCAGCCAGTCAAAGTATGTGAATGATATTCTGCAAAAGTTTGGATACAAGGACACCAAGGTTGCTAGCACACCAATGGACACTCATAAACAGCTTGATGTAGATAAAGGAGTGGTTGTGGATATTCATTTGTACCGGTCCTTGGTAGGTTCACTGATGTATCTCACATCTTCTAGACCATATATACTGTTTGCTGTTTGTGTTTGTGCCAGGTTCCAATGTGCCCCAAAGGATTCACATCTGTTTGCTATTAAAAGATGTAGGTCCCGAGAGGTTCCCAAAGTATATAGCTTTAAGCTGTAGAGGGGGGGGGGGGGTGAATACAGCTATTTAAAAACTACACACTATTTTCTCAATGTTTGTATGTATTATCAATAATTTGTTAATTACAAACAAGCTTGAATGCGGAATAGTTCAAGCTGAGATGACAGATACAACAGTATGTTCACTAGTCTAAGACAAACTCAAACTAGTATACAATGAATACACTCACTAAGAAGCACTCACTGTGTTTACAAGACTTAAGGGAACAGCTTATGTAAAACAGCTTAGACACACAGATACTGATTTACACAGAAGGCTTGCATGCATGAAAATCACACTTGCACGTTCACTCTTGGTTTCAGCACTTAGCTTTCTTCACACTTCTTTCTGTCCTTAGAAGCTTCCTTTTATACCCATTCAGAGGATCTAAAAGAAACATCTTCATTGGACGAAATGAAAAAGGAGAAGTCTTGTTGAAATGACAACATAACCTTTTCTGAAAAGCAGACTTGTCTTCACATGTGCAGAACTTTTGTCTTTTCACTTTGTCTACTGTTGCATTGCCTTTAACTAATTTAGGAATGTCAACTTTGCATCTTTCTTCCTTGTAAAGGCCTATTTTGATATAAGAAAAAGGTCTGTCACCCTTTTTCAAATAACCTTTTGTCTTCATGTTACAGAACAGCGTGGGCAGGCTGAGCAGTTCTGTTTTCCACTCTGTCTTCGACTTTGTAAACTGATCTTGTAGTCAAAAAAATACATGATGACTTGGAAACATATTCCATAAAGTGTTTAGCCTGTTCAAAAAGAACAGGTTCTGTTCACAAAGAACAGAACACTTTAAAATTGCCCAAGCTGCTCGACAGTGTAGAGCAGCGTATACAGTTTATGTCCAGCCTGTTCAGCAGACAGAGCAGCTTGGACAAACTGTCTTAGTTGCAACACATGCAACATATAGAACAGCTTTAGACTGATATTGCAAATCATTTTCAGGTTTCATTAAGACATATAACAGGCCTTAAATTCAACCTTCAAATGCATCAACAGGTTTGATTATAAATTTCCCCCTCAGATGTAGAACAGGTTTGACTGAGGCCTTTTTGTGCCTAACAATCTCCCCCTATTTGCAATAACCAGTCTAAGCTGGTCTTATCAAAAATCACTATATATTTTTACAGTACATTTGCTGAAATAAAATTACAACATCACAGTAAAGTAAAAGATCAGTTTATATATACACTGATTCTTGATTTCATACAACAACACATGTTTTTACAAGAGTACAACTAATGTACTAATGTATTTTACAACTAATGTAAAAGAGAATTACAACATATGTAACATAGAGTACAACTAATGTACATTGGACTGTTTTTGTTGGGAGCAAATAATGGTAAGCCTGTCCAACTGATGGACAGCTTCCATTCTTCACCTGCCCAGATGGCAGATGGACTTCACTGGACTGCAGATGGCATTCCTTGTTTGAATCTTCTTTCAAGTTCTTCCCTCGTTTCTTCCATTTCTTCAATTTCAACTCTGAGAAACATGAAGTTAGAATCTTAAAGCTCACCTCTGTTGTAAAATCCTCTCAGCTCATCCCAGATGGCTGCTCTCCATAAGCTGGACTGTCTGAAGGAGGAGGCAATTCTGAAGGCTGCAAGCTGCTTAAGACCAACTTTATGTAGGTCTGAAGCTCTTTGAAAACATTTCTTTTGAGACAGGGGATCTACAAAAAATGCCCCTAACTCAGGCTCTTCAATTACTTTGCCATCTTCAAAATCTACTCCTTCAGGCAGACTGTGGTCAACTCCTTTAATTTCCACAGCATAATCTCCTTGTTCAATCATTATAAGGAGTTCTTCCAGCTCTGTGTCCTTCTTAGTCCTCCTGGCCTTTATTTTAGGATGTGTCACAAAGACACCTTCACTAACTTCCTTAGAAATCAGGCCAAGATCCTTTACTCTTTCCATCAACTTCTTGACATATGTCCTGATCTGTTTAGCAGTTTTAGACTTTGATTCACTTAGGGCAACTGCCAGCTCAATCCACTCCATGTATCCCATCTGAGCTACATCAGTGTGGTCATAAGTTTCCAATTCTGGGCCTGTTGCACCCATCCTTGTTATTTTAAGCTTCGACTGACTGCCTTTCCTTGATACAGGGACAACTTTGACAATTGCTTCCTTGGCTAGCCTTCTTTCAGCAACATCATGAAACTTTTTCTTAGCCAAGTTGTCAAAGTGGTATTGAGCTCTTGCATGGGGTACTGTTGATTTGGTCACAGAGACCTGAGTACCTTTCTCTACTTCCTTCTCTTTCTCCCCTGCTGATTGTCTGGCAGCTTCCATTATTTTCTTTTGCACCTCCAAGGAAGACATTTTAATTTTCTTTGCTTCTTGGAGTGCAAAGGATTTAGCAGCTTTAGCAGATTCTTCTTCTTTTCTCAATTCCACCAGAGCTTGAAGCTGTTCTTCTCTAAACTCAAAGTACTTGTGCATAGGAAGACCCATCTCTTTAGCTCTGGCCTTGTGAAATTGAATTTTTGCCTGTTTCTGCTGTATGGGATCATCAGCTGCCTTTTCTTTTCCTTTAGCTGCTGCTGTAGTGACAGCAGCCTCAGGAATTTCCTCTTCTTCTTCTTCTTCTTCAGTTAAAATTAAGTGCCTCCTTTTACTGCTAGGCCTGTCCTCAGGAATGACTTCCTCCCCCTTAGACTGAGCAGGGTTTGGAGAGACAGCCTGAGTAGGCATAGCAGCTTGAGAGGCACCTTCAGCTGTACCTGTTTCAAAGACATCTGCTGGCTGACCAGTGTGAGTTGCAGACACTGGTATCTCCTTAGGAAAAGAAGTTTTCTCCCCCTTAGACTTAGTCTTCGAGGCAGATGACTTCTCCCCCTTTGAAGGAGATGAAGCAGCGACTTCAACACCTGGTCTGCCTGAAGACACAAAGTCAGCAGGCTTGCCAGCAGGTTTAGTAGAAGGTTTAGGACCAACAAGGCTAGTCACTAAGTAAGCCAAGTTATCCTTCACCTCAGTAATCTGGGAAAGACAGGTCTGAAGAGAAGAGGAGTGAGAATCAGCTAGGGAGGTCAGCTTAACTATGTTTTCCCTATCAGATGCTGTGAACAGCAAACTTTGAAGCTGTGCAAGATGTACTTCGAGAGAATCTTGCACATCACCAAGGTTTGAAGACACAGTATTAGATAGGGAGCCAATTAAGGTGGTCAGGCTGGCCAGAGTGGCAGGAAGAGTAGAAGTGCAAGAAGTAATTAGTGATGACAGCTGTTGGGAAATAGCTGTCATTGAGGACACAGAGTCCTGCTGAATGGAAAGAATAGAGGAAAGGGAGGTGGACACAGTTTGCAGCTGAGCAGTGAGTGCTAACAGCTGTGGAGATTGATCAGGCTGTGGAGTGGTAGGGAAAGAGGCCTTGAACGAATCAAAGAACCCCTGAAGTTGTGCAGACACAGAGTCTGATATGATGGAGGGTAGAGAGTTCATGGTGTTTTCCAAAGAACCAACTTTGTTGGTCAGCAAAGAAAGCTGATCCTTCAAAGGCAGGTCTTTGGGAGATGGAGGTGTATGGGTAGATTGTTTTGAGTGGGTAGATGGAGAAGATGATGATGAAGCTGGTGTTTGAGGATGTGATGGAGATGGAAGAGGGACTTTGGACAGAAGCTCCATAGCCTGGGCAAAAGTAAGATGGCCCAGGTTGGAGGGATCAAGAGGTCCTTCAGCAGCGGCTGTAGCTGCATCACCAGGAGAAGGGGATGATGTTTGGGGCCTTTCAGATGCTGCTTGTGTTGCAACACCCTCATGAAGACCAGTGGTGGTTCCCTCTGCAGTGCCTTGGTCTAAAGGCACCTCATCATTGGGAGATGGGATATGCATTTCAACATCAGCAGTGGTGAAACCTGCTGATGGAGTTTGCATGAAGGAAGCAGCCTCACCAGAGGGATGGTATGATCCCTGAGGTTCATCAGCTTGGGTTGTTGGTCCCTCAGCAGCTGTTTGGTGTAGAACAGCTGTATCATGGGGAGCAGAAGTTTGAGGCTGAGCTACTGATTGGTCTATATCAGCAGCGTGGACACCTCGTGCAGACTCAGGGTGTGAGGAGATATGAGTGGGGAACAGTGTGGACACAGTATGGAGTGGAGAAGACTCCTGTCTTTCAATATCCTCAGCCTGTTGGGAGGCTGGGATAGTTGATGTGGGTATCTCCGTTTGTACAACTGGTTCCTGTTGGGAGGAACCAGAGGGTCTAGGCTGACTCTGGGTAGACTCAGATTGGAGTGAAGCAGGCTCCAAATGAGCTGAACCTTCTCCCAAAATAGGAGAGGCAGCAGGGATTGCTTCTTTTACAACTGAACCCTGTTGAGAGGGAACAGAGGAAGTGGTTCTTTGGGCTGGTTTCTTTTTGGAGAGAGATTTGCGTTGGTAGTGAATGGATGAAGTGGGTGATTGTGGAGAGGGGAGAGGATCTGTATGGACAGGGTGTGAGACTGGGTTAGGAACAGTGGGGCTGACCTGTTCCATGGTCTCTTGTGCCACAGAGGCACCAGCCACTAAGGCTTCAGGCTCAACAAATGAACCAGGGTGAGGAATCTGCTCCTCCTCAGCCACAGAGGCTAAAGGAACAGACTCAGACTGAGCTGTTTTGGCCTTCTTTTTCACAGGCCCAGCTTCAGCAGTTGCCAGGGTCCTCTTTACAAGTTTGGACCTGGCTTTGGATTTTCTGGTGGGAGCAGCAGCTTCTGGATCCACCCTCACAGCAGAGGGTCCTTCCACCAAACCTAACAACCTCCTCATTGGTGTGGATAGAGGAGGCTCATTAGGTAGAACTGGGGTATAGAAAACTCTATTCCCTATGACAGGGAATGCAGCAGACTTAAGTAAAGGCTGAGAGTTGTATAATTGCTCACCACAAACATGTCTGAAAATGAGGCTCAGAAACCTGGGATAACGGACAGCAGCTGGTCTTGACTCTTGCTGCACCAGGTTCCTCAAGTTCACAAAAATCCACTTACACATATCAAGGGTAGTCCCATCCACTAGCTGTAAGGCTATTGGAACTTCATCTCTGCTGAGTTGGTCAAATGAACCAACTTTGCTTCCAAAACACATCACCACTGAGGCGAATAGAAAGCTATAGGTAGGAGAGAGGTCCTTCCTAAACAGTGTTGCTCCAAGTTTGGGTTCTGCTACACCACAAAAGCGTAGCAGATTGCCCATTTGTGCATCCTCAGCTTGGAACTTGTCATAGGTCTCAGCAATTGGTAGATGAAGCACCTCTCTGAGCAGATCAGCAGTTATCTCAATGGTCTGAGTTCCATTGAGAATTGTCCCCTTGATGACTTTGGTGTTGGGGTTGTAGGAACAGGTGTACCAGAACTCATACACCATCTCCTGGTACAGGACACCAGGAGTTGCAGTCATTGCATAGTTCAACGGATGAACTTGCAGAAATTCCACCATCTGATCGTAGCCTTTTCCCACATAGTTTTTGGGAATAGTGAGGTTTGCTACGTAGTTTGTGGGTTTGATGGTCAGCATTGTGGTGACTGATGAATGTTTGACAACATCATCACCAACGAACACTGGAAGAAAGGGATTAGGTCTGTGAGCCATTTGGGAATTCTTAAGGTTTGAAGAAGCAGAGGACACTTAGTCGATTTTTAGGGTTCTTGAGGATTTCTGGAAATGATGAGGAAGACGAAGATAAAACAGTGGTTTGGTATTTATAGGATTTGAATGTGAGTGTATGAGAGAGAAGGTTTGGGCGGTTCGATTTGAAATGTTAGTTAACGAAAAACGAAACGGTTGTCCATGTCAGAAACATTTGTCAGACCACTTGACCTTTTTAATCACTAACACACGTAACCCACATTATCCGCAGTAATTAAGTTAAATAAATTAAGTAACTTAAGTTTGAAGAAAGGTAATTAAAACTGTTGGTCCAAGCTGTTGGTCAAGCCTGTGATAAGTTGGGTCAACACACGCTGTTCAGTCTTCAAGCTGTTCATTCCTCAAACTGTGCCTTCAGCCTGCTCTCTTTTGTAAGAGCAGGTTGTGTTCAATAGTTGAACAGGTTACAAGACAATGGCTTGTAAGACAGTGTGAAGAAGTGAACAGGGTGAAGATTGGACCATCAGAGC